>JAVCKT010025112.1:0-11127 GCA_032273925.1 Rhynchotus rufescens | reverse complement strand
CCCCCCCCCCCCCCCCCCCCCCCCCCCCCCCCCCACCCCCCCCCCCCCCCCCCCCCCGCCCCCCCCCCCCAAAAAGAAGAAAACAAAGTGAAATAGACCAGAGAAAAGGGTTAGTGAAGATTAAATGGAGAATTCCAAGATTGCTGCTGTGTTCCATTATCTTCAAGTCTGTTGTATCTTCTGTGGAAGGAAGGCAGAAGAAGTGAGATGGAAGTCCAAGCCATTAAGGGTGTCTTTAGGGAAGAAAGAGGAGTCTGGTAAGTAAAATATCTGTGCTCTGTCATTTGAACTGATAGCCTCTGATAGAAGCGAGATATACAAAACTTGTAGATCAATAGCACCTATTCTGCCGAAAGGCATATTTTTTAGGAACAATTTTCTGCCAAGTTTTATTCTTTTAATTGTTGCTAAAGGTTTTTCTTAGTGTGAAGACATGCAAATGATATGATAAAGAATCTCTACACAGAAGACCTGGAATGTGAAGTCCATTCTTAGGTTTCCTTCTCTTTTTGTGAGAACATTTTTCTCATTTACTCTGAAAAGGGATAGTACCTGAAATCATCTATATCTTTATTCTATCATTCTATATCTTTATACCAAGCCCAAAGATACTAAAGGTCATCCCTTTGCTGATGGGGTAGGTGAAGGTAACATTTACAAGGTTAAAAATGCAAGCAGTTATTCAGAGAAGTGCTTTTTCCATGGATGTACAACATGAGATTTGTCGTCTCCTGGTATTGGAAGCAGCAACAAATGTGAATAATGTTGCTGAGGTTTTCTGTGTTGAATACTTAGCCATAGGTTTCTCAATTTAAGCATTTAGAAATAGATATGTTAAAGAAAATCTAGTGGATGCTTCATTTATATGCTGTTTTTATTCTGTTCAGCATCATTACATTAATTTTTTTCCTGGCTTAATTTCACTTCCTTCATAAAATGACAGCAAGGATGTATTTGGACCAGCCCTATGTACTTTTTTACAATAGGGAATGCTTGTTCCAACAAATAGCATTGTGTCTATTGGACTTCTTCAGTCTGTTTACGCCTTTGCAAGAAATTGCTTAATAATTTTCTCTTATTATGATTACAGCTTGAAGTTCTTTGTCTGTTGCATGCCATATATTATCTTGAGGTGAAGGGTAGAGAAGACCAGAAGGGGAACTCATTAAAAATCTGATTAAAATTCCATATTGACACACCTGCAAAGAAATGTATCTAATGATATCCCACCAGTATTTAAAACAATGGGAGTTCTGGAATTATCTAATTTCAGTAGGTCTAGATTTCACCTTTTTTACAAGAGAAGATACTGTAGGCCCAGTCATTTTTCACCTGGATTTTTTTGAAGAAATAGTAGAATCAGGAGCCAAGATTGACACCATTACAGCAGCATTACAGCCAGCAATACTAGTAGAAATGTGAAACAATTGAAGTCAACTACTACTGTATCTATCTACACACATAACAGCACAAATCCTAATGTCCAGGTGATGAGACTAGGTAAATCTCAAGGTTACATACAGATGAGTAATATTACTCCTCTATGCATGGTGAAACCACAAGTGATCTGAGCAGGTCAACACAAATGTGCCTTGTTCTCTCTAAATATGACCTGTAGAAAAACAATTTGGTCAATTTAGGGAAATCTTGCTCTAAAAATGTTAATGGCACTGTTTTTCACATTCTGCTTTCTGCAGTTAACTGAGCTATTTTGTTAGTAACAGGAGTTTGTGCAACTCCTGTAAGAGGAAAATAACTAGTTAACCTGAGAATTTAAAAGTCACCTGCAATGGCTTTTCCGTACATAGAGCATCTTGATTTTTAAGGTCAGAATCTTCTAAGTCAGGAAGGGCATGCTATTATCAAATTAAAGAGTTGGGAGAATCTCTCATTTCCTGATGGATCAGGCAGTCAATTTCTAGTCCTTGAGCTTCTGGACCTTTAATCTGTCACTGGTCCAGGTCTGCACAGTATTGTTCATTCTGTTCCTGAGGTCAGGGCAATTTGCAAAGGAGGAAGAAGGAAATATATTTCTGGCAAGATTTTAATTTATTTATTTACTCTGCAATACCTCAGAGGCCTGAAATGCCAAAGACTGCCCAACAGGGAATGACAGGCAATCAGAATCACAGCTGAGGTGATAAAAATCATATTATAGCTGACTTTCATATGAAATGTTAACTCCTAGAGAACAGTTTAACATAGAATCCCTGGAAACATGGGGAACTTGACATCCAAGTCTGAGTTTTGAGTCTGAATAGTTCTCTAGGAGTGATGTAGACTGCATGTGCATGAGCTCGAAGTGATTATTCTCACATTGATACCACTGCTGAAAACGGGAGTCCTGTTTTAGCTGTTTGAATCAGACAAGATAATAGACTTCCAGACAGTTCTGTAGGGAGACTTGATCTTTCTCCTTCAGATTTTCTTTTTTGTCTTTTACTCAACTTGCTCTCTACCTTTTTATTAATATAAAGTCAAGATAGTGTTTAGACAAAGACCTTATTAACTTCCGGAAGAATTTAAACTTGCCTTTCCTGGAAAGTGACAGGTACAAGCTTTCTGATTTCAGACATAGTTAATACTTGAAAACTGTTTGATGCCTTTCAGTCTTTTACTCAAGGAAATACAGCAAACTGTACACCTCACCTAGTGGACTTTCTCATTGTCTCACTCACGATTCTGACTCTAAACGGCAGAAATGCCTAGAGAGGAAAAATTTTCCACTTGGACAATCACACAGCTTTTTCCAGTGGAGGTGGTAGATCATTTGTGATGTGTCTATGCCTATCAGACAAACAGATCAGCTATGTGTAGGTAGATGAACTGTATGAAATATTTACTGTGCATATGCAGAGAAATGCACTATTAACTTCCCAGAAGCAGCATTACCACACACATACATGTAGACAGCTAAGATCCCTCCTAAGGCCTCTTGGATGCTTGGGAGAAGAGAGACCATCTCTTCTTCACGTCTCTACTTTGGTGATTTTTTTTTTTTTCAGAATCCTCCCTTTTTGTCCTAAATACTCCTAGTCAAGAAAACTCATGACCTACTCTACCAGTGAAATCTGTGCTGACTTTTCTTCCTCTGTGCTAAGCAAAACCCTCACACAAGACCAAATTGGTAGTTGCTCTATTTATCATTGGCTAAAGATTAATTTCCAGCATATTCATAAGTTATAACTAACTTAAAGCATAGGGCTTGAATACTAAACTAGTTACAGATCATTAGCATTCCTGGTAAGGCTGATGAGGAAATTGATGCCAGCCTTTTTTAATATAGGTGCTAGGAGTAGAGGATGTTAGGATGTTCGTTAACTAGATGTTAGGACTAGAGAAAATGGCCACAAACTGAAGCATCAAATATTCCACAGGAACTTAAGGAAAAAAAATCTTGACAGTGAAGGTGACAGAGCATTGGAACAGGTTGGCAGGAGAGGTTGTGGAGTCCCCTTCCCTGGAAATCTTAAAAACCCACTTGGACACAATCCTGTGCCAAGCGCTCTAGGTGACCCTGCATGTGCAGGGGGGCTGGACTAGATTATCTCTAAAGGTCCCTTCCAACCTTAAGGATTCTGTAATTCTATGATTTTATGCTGAAGTATGAATTTATCTAGAATTTGAGGTCTTCATTTCCAGAGTTTGCTTCCTGTTTTACCTAACTCTAGTGACAAGCATATTTGTCATTTTTATTTTGACACAAAATACACTCTGAGGGTTAACACTTTGGATTGGTGCTATATGAAGGTACATTCTTTGCTTTTTAGAGATCTAGCAATTAAGAGAAATATTTATTCTTAGAATCTTGCAGCTATTTGTTGCCACATGAGGTAGAAGAATCATACATTTTCTTTAATCACCATTTCTGAATATGTAAACAGATGAAAGAAATATCCTGTGTGGGTGTTTCATTTCTTTTTCTACAACTACCGTCTAAGTTGCCTTTATACTATTGTTTCCATTTAATGTGTAGCTTCTTTTTAAGATTCATGTCTGATTCTTAAAAAAATCTATTAACAGGACATTTCAAAGTTCCCAGACAAAGATTATACAGTGCTAGGAGAAGGTGGAATCACCTTGAGTGGAGGCCAGCGAGCACGAATCTCACTGGCACGGTGAGTATTTTACCATTGAACTATTTTAGCATTGTATATTTAAGAGAAATACCATAACTAAACACATAAATGTGAAAAAATGTGCTAAAATAATATGCCTTAGGTTTGTGAGGAACTTCATTTTACTGTTAGAAATATGAATTTTGCTTTGCAATTTCATTTGTGATATGTCCGTATTCTGTAAAATTCACTGAATTTTGAAAGTTCAGTGTCAGAAGCCTCATCTTTTGCTTATCTAAGATGAATCTGTCCCTTCTTAGTGCAAGATAACATATGAGTGATTAATGTTGCTACTAATTTTGGACATTATTTTGATGTACAAAGGATAATTGGAAATAATATTTAATCAGTGCCTGTTAATAATGGAGGGATAGCCTTCTCTATTTGGCTTTCCAAAGTTAGTGTCTAATTTTGAAGAATTATAAAAGTAGAGTGTTTTGCTTAACATTAGTCATGTATTTTATCTGGATCCTTTAGCTTTCATCAGTAATGACTTCTCTGAAGTGTAAATGGCCTCATTTATTTACACTCCAAAGTGTAAATTGTGTTGGCTCCCATGATCAGAAATACTAGGTAGCATTATGTTAAGATATATCTCATGAAAGATGTTCATGTGAGGTTAAGATAAAAGCTGGATTCATTAAAACAGAAAGACCTTCAGTGTGGATCCCTTTAGTGGATTTGTAAGAGGGAAAAGGCTCTTTCTTCCTCTTCCTCTTCCTTCATGGCTCATTCTCTTCCATGAGCTAAAGCAGGAGGAGAGAAGCAGATGTTACAAATAAGCTTAATTATCACTTTTGAGATAGTCACAACTGATTTAATAGTGCATCATAGAATTGATATTATTTATTCATTGTTAGCTATTATTATTTTCCAAAGAACTAAATGTCCCAAAAGTGGTAGCTGTATGTTCTTGGCAGTTTGTTTGGGTTCCAGTCTAAGCTCACCTTTCATTGAGGTGTGCAGAAGCTCAGGTGTGGGTTGCAGAGGAGGTTTCAAGGAAGGCAGAGAAGAAAACCTGGGATTACAGCCCTGTGTTGTACCTATCTACAGTTGTAACAATCTGAACATTATTTTCCTGGTTCGAAATGTATGTGGTCTTCTTTGTGTCAAAGTCATATGAATTCAGAATTCCTTATAGAATTGCCTCCAATCATTTCTCTTGAAAAACAAAGCAGGTGTTGATTAGAAGCAGTCTTCTTACAGAACACTACCAACAGGTAGAAATAAGGGCATGTGAGCCACAAAACAAAACCAAAAAAAGAAAACAACAACAACAAAAGACTCCAGAAAACAGTCTTACACCCTAGTCTGAGTTAGCTCACTGGCCTAGTATCCTAACAGTCAGTCATATATAGGTAGTAAGTTCAATATCTCAATTATGGCAATAAGCTGAGTGCTACTATTATTCCAGGAAACAAGCTGCAAACTTTATAGCTGCTGAATATGCCAAGAAAGTATGTACTTTTTGTTATTGTGCAGCCACTACATCATAATATATGGTCAGTGAAATCAGTCATGACGGAGGATTTTTCAATAAGGTTACTTAGCTTATTAACATAATAAACTGTTATAAACTGTTTTCTTTCCATGGTTACATATTTTCACATTGTTCAACATTACAATTTAAAAACTTAAAAATTCCTTAAAAGGTACCAAAATATAGCTATACAGATTTTCTTTAATAATTATATTCTGATTAATATCACATCATGATTTTCATATTTATGGAGGAAAGCAAAGGACCTTTTGGAGCTTCTATTGAAATAGATTAAGAAACACCTCTTAATCACAGATATAAGTGTTAGTGAGCCATGCCCAGGCCCATAGAGCTTAAGCTTCTAATGCTACAAATACTTTTTCATGTCCTGAACTTGAAATATTGTATAGTGCCATTCAAGTTAATGCTTGCAAGGTTGTGGATTGCTAACACACCTGTATTTGCAGTTTGCAATAGAGGTTATTTCAAAGTACTTTCAAAGTTAAGTCCTGCACCAGAGTCCTTTCAGGCATTCATTTATGAATATAAAATGTCAGTAGTCATTACAACAGGTAACAAAGTCACATTTGGGTAAGTAAGTGATCGCTGTACATCCAAAGGTACTATCAGATTTGGGCCTTAAGTGGATTGTTAAAGTAGTATATAGGAAAGGGAGTGGTATATCTTCATTTGGTTGCATAAAAAGTAATTTAAAATACCTTTCTTGAAAGGTATCTTACAGTCACTTTTAGTACTGAACTCCAGCTCCACATTATCACTGTAGAAAAGTCTATGAATTACAAATCTGTGAAACAAAGTCGTAAAAGCATGCATTTGCAAAAACATATATGTAAATTTAGAAAAGTACTGAAAGTTAATTTCACATCTATTTTCTCTTTTTAGAGCAGTGTATAAAGATGCTGATTTGTATCTCCTGGATTCTCCTTTTGGACATTTAGATATTTTTACAGAAAAAGAAATATTTGAAAGGTATCGTATGTTTTGAGAGACTCTTTTTAAGAATTCCATCAAGTGGTCCAATGTAAATCATGGGTACAAAATGAAAAATTGACTCTAATTAGTGTAAAGATAATTATATGTGATATGTCATTATATGTGATATTAAGTGATCAGAATGGTACCTTTACTGCATATCTTTTGGGTAGAATTATTTTTGGGAATTCTAGTGAGTGAGCATTTTGTGTTAGCAGTTGAACAGTACAGCTTATTGTAAAAAAACAGACCTGGAACAAGTGTGGACATTACTGACATTACTGCTCTCTCCTTAGTCACAATTTCACCGCTTGCTATGATGTTAATCCCAGTGTGCAAGACTTCATATCTGGTGTGTCTGTTTATGAGAAAAACTTTCATTTAAAAGTTTTTATCTGCTTTATAAGTGTAAATATTTACCAAGAAAATACATTTTGTCTCATTTTTGTTTTTTCTAAGAGACTAGCCATCTAAAAGTGCCCAATGATCAGGAGATTGACAGCAAGTTGGTCAAACACATAGACCTCCTGTTGGTGTAGTTCAAAATATTAAGGACATGAACTTTTATACATGAATTTCTTAGGCACAGCAAACCAGAAGTTTTGAAACTGAGCTAATACTTTTGGATTTGGTAATAAAAGACCTAAATAAGACTAAAGAGAAAATAAATACTTCACTTTCATGTTGGACTGTGCTTTTTAGTTTGACCTGAAAATTATTCGTTTCTTTCTTTGCAGTTTTGTTGACTCATGTTCTTAAGTACTCATTCTTCACACATTTCAGCTTTGCCACTTCCTTTGTATTTTGGGGGACCATCTAAGAGTGCTCACATGGGAACATATTTAAGCAAATGGTTTGAAAGTGGAAGTGATAAAAGCAATGTCTGATAATATTTAACATGCAAATAACTTTCGCTTTTTCTAGCTGTGTTTGCAAATTGATGGCAAATAAAACTAGGATCTTGGTTACTTCAAAGCTGGAACATTTAAGGATTGCTGACAAAATATTAATCTTACATGAGGGGAGCTGCTATTTCTATGGAACGTTTTCTGAACTTCAAGATCAACGGCCAGATTTTAGCTCGAAGTTGATGGGATTTGATGCTTTTGATCAATTCAGTGCAGAGAGAAGAAATTCAATTCTAACTGAAACTCTCCGGCGATTTTCCATTGAAGGAGAAGGAGTGGGATCACGAAATGAAGCAAAGCAGCAATCTTTTAAACAGGCATCAGATTTTAATGACAAAAGAAAGAACTCCATAATTATTAACCCACTTAACGCAGGCAGAAAATTCTCAGTAGTGCAAAAAAATGGAACGCAGGTCAATGGAATAGAGGAGGGTCTCAATGACCCACCAGAAAGGAGACTCTCGCTGGTGCCTGATTCAGAACAAGGAGATATGGTTCTACCTCGAAGCAACGTGCTGAGTGCTGACCATATGCTGCAAGGGCGGAGGAGGCAGTCTGTGCTAAACTTGATGACAGGTACCTCTGGGAACCAGGGACAAAACTATTACAAAAAGGGAAGCACAGCAGTCCGGAAAATGTCCGTGGTGCCTCCGACAAACCTGTCCTGTGAAATAGATATCTACGCCAGGCGCTTGTCCCAAGACAGCGTGTTGGACATTACTGATGAAATTAATGAAGAGGACTTGAAGGTGTGTGCAGATTTAAATTGACTATCTTTTGATATATGGATTCCTTTGAGCAATATACGCCTTATGTATTTTTCTACCTGACTTTGTCATTCTTGATGCAGTATTTCTCTGTGGAATATCATTTTGGAGAATCTGTGGAATATTCTTTTTAGCTCAAATAGCCTCTTTAAATCATTGTATCAAATCGTTCAGATTTTATTTTCCCTGATCTTTTATGATTTTTGAATGCTATCTGTAGAAGTTTCAATACAGACTAATCCCCCACACTTGAATTTCTTTTTAAGATTACTTACGGTAAAATGAAATATGAAGCCATAACATGAAAGTATATTTTTTAAAATAATTATATAAAATAGATGTTTGAAATGTTAAAACTCATGGAATAGTTTAGAATACATTTTAAAATCTGGCACAGTTTCTAAATACTGCAATTGAAGGAAATTTATTCAAATTTGACAAAAATGTCAGATATGCAAAAAGGAAGATACTACATGACTTGAATGTCCTGAATCAGACAATGCACAGAGGATTAAGCTAGTATTTTACACTTCTTCATGTATAGCATCGAAATTGCATAACTAAGGTTGAGTTTTATAACAAGAATTGAAACAAACTTTCCCTTTCTTACAATTGGGATGAAGTATTTTCATTTTCAAAATGACACTTGATTTTCACAGAATGAAAATCATTTTCAAATTTTGAGTTTCTGCAAAAACTAGATTATTTCCTAACCTAGGTTTACTTGGAAAGGTGAAGTGTAGAAGAAATATTTAATCTCAGATTTGCTAAAGCATTTCCCATCTTTTCTTTTGTTTTATTGATCTCATCAGAATAAAAATCCTCCTATTTATGAAGTAAATCTAATAAAACTTTAGTAATCTCTTTGAAAAAAAATAGCCCATAATTAAGCAGATTTGGACACTAGTAATGTTAGACAAATCTTGATTGTTATTCTTTGAAAGAGAGTAGAGCTCTCTGAAAATCTCCAGTCATCCATAAACAGTGTCCTTATAATAAAGACAACGCAACTAATCATTATCTTCCCCTCCAGCCTTATCAACCAATCTGAATGCTGCAGTTCGATAATTTGGAAAGAGTTAGCAGAAGAAATGATAGTGTTCAACTGTCAAAAAATTTCATATATAGACACTACTGCAATTCTAACTATGTTGGTATCAATTCTTCGGCAGGAATGTTTTACAGATGATACTGAAAGTATGGGTACTGTTACTACATGGAATACCTATTTCAGATACATTACCATCCACAAAAACTTGATTTTTGTACTAATTTTGTGTGTAGCTATCTTCTTAATTGAGGTAAGAAAATCTGCTACCACTGTTATTTTACTACAAATTGATTTTGTGATAAAAGTTTGTGATAAATTTATAAAAGCATGTCGCATCAAGATATTTACTCATGCATGTATTGCTGATCGATCATTTTTTGCTAACTTATAAATGATATTAGAATCTTTTTTTTTTGTCTGGTATTATCTAAATGAACATTGCTTACAAAGATGGTGATAAGTGCATGGCAACAGAAACTCATTGTCTCACATTACTTCAGCTCACATATTTTGTGCTGCATAGAATAAATAAGATCGAGTCAAGATCAGAACAGAATCCTGCTGGGAGACATAGAAAGATTATTGTGAAGGAAACTTGAACTTTGCAAATGTTTAAAGTTAGGGCATGACAATCAGTCTTGAGTTATTTACTGTAAGACTCAGTGGACAGACGAGAAGGGGTGATGTGGAAGCATCTGTTGGGTGGCATTGAAACATTTCCTGGAAAAAGAATTAAAAATATCCACATTAAAAAATATGAAAATAGAGAATTATGCAAAACAATGAGCCAGTAAGTAAGTTCAGAAATGTAGATGTTTCAAATGTAGTTATCAGTTAGCAAGAACAGCAATGTAATGAATGTTTGATATCTGAATAGCTACCTTTGAAGATACTGAGAAAAAGACTTTTAGAGCTATCAAGAAATATGAATATTTAAAACTTAAAGTATGTTAAAATATAGTGAATATGCCTTGTCATTGAGAATGCATTAGCAATTCCTTGCTAATAGTAGAGAGAGAGAAAAAAACCGCAATAAAAGAATATTTAGGCACTTCAGAGCCCGATTGTCATAGAAGCCTAAATCTAGCTTTCCTGGTGGGATGCACTAAATGGTTTATGTGAAAGGATTTTGCTTCAGGAAAATTTGACTTCCATTCATAATGCTCTCTCTACAAACAATTACTAAGTCAGAGAAAAAAGAAAAGTGAATGAAAGAAATGTGACAAGATGTGACATAATGTGACAAGGAAAAAAAATAACTCTTTGTTCTCTGGTCATAGGTAGCTGCTTCTCTTGTTGGGTTATTCTTTATTAAAAAGTAAGTATTGATGGTGATTTATTGTGGGATTGAGGATTCCTTTACACTGATTTTTTGCTCTAAATATTTAGATACGTTCTGCCAGAAGTGTGTATGGATAGACACTTGCTTTTATTCAGTGAAATAGCCATCATCATCAAGGATGGTCTGAATAGCTGATACCATATCAATACCTGATATCATGAATACCTGATCAGCATAAACTGGTACGTTTGACTGACTTACAGTCAAACACCTATGGAAAATTCCCAGAAGTCACAGATAAAGCCATGGAAGGTTAAACCATACTGAGAATCAGTGCAGCCTTGGATAATGCCAGTGATCTTGGTTCTAGTCCTGCGCTGCATGACAGACTGTGAGCATGGGAGCACAGTGAAGCAGATTCTGGGGAAATTACGTTACTGTCCCTTAGAGTAGGTCTTATTTTATTTTATTTTATTTTATTTTATTTTATTTTATTTTATTTTATTTTATTTTATTTTATTTTATTTT
>JAVCKT010025111.1:22357-42661 GCA_032273925.1 Rhynchotus rufescens | reverse complement strand
CACAGGCCTCCAACTGGACTCGGCCCCATTTATCACCACCCTCTGAGCTCTGCCATCCAGCCAGCCCTCAATCCACCACACCGTGCACTCATCTAGTCCACTCTCCCAGAGCTTACCAGCCTTTTCAAGATGATCAGCAACAGGAGGTTGACCAGATGTGCTGACATTCTTGAGCCTATCCAAGACATTGGAATAACACTCTGCTCTCTCAGAAAAAAATGAAGGGCACATGTGTCTGCCTCTGTTCTTGAACTGGAAAATTCCGCAGCTTGGAATATGCTCTCAGGTTTAAGTGAGGAGTCTTCCAACAAAGATCATTCACCTGATTCTTACAGCAAATCAGAAGTCATAAACCAGATGGACAAGGTATTGGTAGAAGAGTTTGGGTCCACTGAAATCTCATGAGTTATTTCTTCACCCCAGTTCCAGCTGGTGTATACATCCTTCACCTTAATAATTCCTTTAATTCCAAATTATTTCTTCTTGTATTTTTTGTTTGGTTGGTTGATTGGTTTTGCCTATCTGAATCCAATAAATAGAAAGAAGTAAGAAACCTATATCTTGGAAATGTCTCTTCTCCAAACCAGTTCTCTCCTGAGGAGTTATATGACTAGATGAGGTGGAGAACAGTTCCTGGTCAACAACTTTAAAAGCCCCTTTAAAGAAGTGCAGAGTCTGATAAAGCCAACAGAGAAATATGTGGTGGGTTGGGATCCCATCTGGAAACAGAGATAACATAACTGTCCCTCTCCATCTTAGGTCACCCTGTTTTTTAATAATTTGCTGTCAATCCTATTTTTATGCCACTACAAACTGGCACCTCTGAGAATTTTTCCCATGGGTACATTCAATATGAGTGAATAAATACAGATTCTTTAGTGGGATTCATCTCTTTCTACTATCTGCTTTGCAGTCACCCAGTTAAAGGGCAGTGAGCTACCTGTTAAGACTCGTGGCCTCTGACTCTTCTGTCAAGAAAGGAGCTAAGGGCGTGTGCCAAGGCCAAATTCTGACTCCAAGGTGGAGGTAAATCCACTTTTCATTGCAGTCCAGGGTTAGGTTGGTCAGAGAGATTTTCAGAGGAGAATCAAGAATGGTACTTTGGCTAGCAGAGTAGGGATACCTGTGGTCATGGCTTGATTTTTTTAGGAAAAATAAACATACGTGCCATTGGTTGGATTCTGCGGACAGAAGTCATTTGCTGAATATCACTGAAATATGGTGAGGCAGGAGATAAAGGTCTCATTGGGTCTCTGTCAACACATTGTATGCACTGTACCAGCAGGCGCTGAATGAGGGACAATATCTTCAGCCACTGGTAATATGGGATGGTAATATGAAGGATGTAAAGTGATAAATGTAGCCTATCTACCTCTTTCTGGAATCACCTACATATACATTTCAGAAAGTAGTTTTTCAACAGGTAAAACAGTCCAGAGAAGGCGTTTTGAGCTTACTCAGAGGCACCTTCCCCATTCATGTAAATATAAAAGAGACCTAAACTGTGATGGCTCTAGTGGGCATGTGAACAGTCAGGGGGAGCAGCTCCTGTAGTCATGGATTTCTTATCAATCTATGTACATATCATTCAGTTAAAAATATATATCTTTTACTCTTTTTCTCTTGTAGCATCTTAGTGTATATTTTAGTATGAAGTGAATAAGGATGAAAGGCCACTAGATTTGCATTTACAAACACGATTCAAGGTGGTTTATTGTCTCACTGAGATAAACTTAATGGCCAGAAGATGGCAGCAGGGTATCGTAGTGATCTACATTCACCAGGTGGAATCTGACTTTTCCCATCAGAGAATTGAATTTGCAGTCTAATTTATGGACTCATATCCCCAAAGGCTGTAATGACTTCAGTGACATTAGCAAATATGAAGCACCATTCTGATGGCATGGAGCAGACTACATGATCAAGGCCTGAGCATGCACCTTCTCTGCAAAAATCTATTTACCAGAAGGGAGAGAAAAATTTAAAACTGGCACAAGAATGTAAATGGGCAGGAAGTTAGAGTTTATATTTTACTAAACCAAATCATATCAAAACAAACAACAAAAAGAAAAATGTGGTCTCACTAATCTCTAGTACTTTTCCCACCAGAATTTTCACTGTTTTAAATGAGCATTTTGCTCATTTTTTTACTAGAAGGCATTTGCTGTGGTCAGTGAAGCTCCATCTGTTTATGCCAATGGAAGAACCAGTCTTGGTTATTTGACCAAGACAAACAGGTACTTACTAACTGTTTGCTCCTTGCTGTAGTGTCAGTATACCCACACTAAGTCATAGCAACTTGTCAAATGTGGGCTGCTCACGCTCGTGTCATGCCTGCAGCCATCCGTGTGGACTTATCCCATGTCCTTATGCCAGGGAATGATCTTTCAGGGAAACACTGAATTCAGCGAGTCAGGGGAACCCTGTCCCACCCCTCCCTTGCTGTTTACTAAGATCATGCACTGAGTTCCAGTGTAGTCACTTCTGACTCACTCAGGGACAAAAGAAGGGAGAATCAAGCTTCATGCAGCTGAATCCTGCTCTTCAGGGCTCACAAGAGTCTTTAGCTTCAAGACTTCTCTTTAACCATAGATAAAAGTTCTATAGAGGAACAGAGAGAAGCAGCACACTGACCTGCTTTACATAAGCAGTATTTATTACAATCAACAGCTGAGAATGTCTGTAGCAGCTAACGCAGACAAACAGATTCACTCTCAGTCTCTTGAGGCTCAGCAATCCCTACCCTTTGAGATGGTACCCTCCATCTACCTCCTAGAGCATGATACAGGATGGTAAAGGAAAGTTGCTACTGCGTAATATTAATTCAGACAGACAGCATGAAGTATAGCACTGAGAAAAGGAGATTATAATATATAGAGATTGACCAGAGATATATAAAATACTGACCCAATTTCAACCCATCCTTGAGCTGATTCTTTTTTGTTCATTTCAAAAAGTGTGTGTGTGTGTTTTGTTTGTTTCTTTGTTTGCTTTGCTTTGCTTTCTTGGAGCTGTTGTGACACTTTTCCTTTCAGGCATAAATTTTAAAGCATCACAGAGGGGCAGGATTTTTGATTGGTTGGGTTTTTCTGTGTGTGCATGCTTAAGCATGTCGGTTTCACAAAAATCTAGAAAAATGAAGAGATTTTCAAATCACTTTTTACAGTCACTGAATGTAGCACAGAATGGAAAGGTTAATTTAAATGGACTCCTCAAACACAATTTTTGGCATTCACATGTTGTTTCTATATAGGCACACTTTATAATGAAAGTGTACCAGGATCTGTTTTTTGATTGTGTTCCATCCTTACAAAATGAACCTACATTGGTACATATTTAGGAAAATCATTCCAGTTGAAGGTACTGAACTTCCCTTGTCACTTGTACCAGAAAACAATAGTCCCCCCATCTTTCCAGTGAGTACTTCAGAATCAGATCGATCACATTTATAGGCATTGTGGCATTTTTCTTCCACTGTTCCCCTGCATTTTTGGAAGACAACAAAAAGTCTTGCTGTTTTTCTAAGGCATACATTGGGCTTCTTGAGAGGAACCACCTTTTTTTTTTTTCACATAAAGCACCATGGGTATCAAAAGAAAGGAGATTAGACAGAATCTTCTCAGTCATCTCTAATGAAGCTCAAAATACCACATTATTACTGAAGAGAAACACTGTTTATGAAGGGAAGAGAGCTAAAGAAAACTAGGCAAGTGGGATAGTTCATTTTTGCTTTGGTGTTCCTAAGGTTAAGGGATAGACTTGAAGAAGGCCCCAGTCTGTATCTTTTCCTTCGCATCCACAAATGTCTTTCGTCTGGGGCATTTTATAGAGAGGCTTGGAGCCAGACCAAGAAATTGACTGTCCCATGCTTAGTATCTCCCAAAGTAACGGTTGTAGGCCATGGGAAAGCCTATTTGTTCAGAGAGAATACCACAAGGAAGATAATTTTCACAACGTTCACGCATCTGCTCCATTGGGCTTTTATAATACTCGAAGTACCTGCAGCAGAGAAAGAAACAAAGAAAGAAATGTTGTTTCACAGATTCAGCTGATGCAGCTGGACAGGTTTCACACCCTTGGCTACCACCAGAAAAGTGATTCTCCAGCATGTCCACAACAGAGGACCTCTCATAGTGACTTCACCACCTCTGACATGGGAATAGATCTCCTTCACTAATGCTGGGGAAAGTTGAGAAATCTTAAAACTATTGCCTTTGCATTTTAGTAGACCTTCTTTTTTTGTTTTCCCTCTTAATCTATCAACTGTTTCCAACCCTGTTTCCCAGCTGCCTAAGACCATTTTTCTTTTTTCCTATTTACCTTAATTTGTTCCCAGTTTCTGCTCATTTTCCTTTTAACCACTCTTCTCCTTTAGTTAAAACATTTTCCTTCCATCATCTGCACTTCTGTCCCATCAAAGCATTTATTTTGCTTGGCTAGACAAACTCAACTCTTTCAATCTCAGTTGCTCACTCTGGATGCCTTTCCCAACTTCTGTTCCAGGCTGAGCTGATCTTTCTTGAAGTCTGTACACATTACTATAGGAGAAGTCCCTCCAGTATCTCATGCATTGCTACTTCTATGCTGTAGTGAAAATACCTTGTCTCACCCTCTAATTTCATTTGTTCCATCTGCATTGCTGGACTAGCCTTATCTCACTATCAAATAATGTACCAAGGTCTCTCTCTACATTATTCCTTCCTAATTAAAGCTTATTGCCGAAGATACGTCTGTGATCCCCCCTTAATGAGGCATACATTCAGTACTACTGAATGTCATCTTGCTTTTATCATTCTAAGTTTCAACATACACACTTAGTTCCTCTACTACAATTCTCTGATCTTCTTCCTTACAGATGGGGCCTCTCAGTTTCATATCATTGAAAATCCCTCCAGTCCAAAGATGGATTGAATAAGTATGTTTGAAATTTCTCCAAATCTTTATATATAGGATTTCTGCACAGATGGACCTATCCCTAGTAGGTTCTGCAGCTCAGAAAGAACAGCCATTCTGACCTGGCCTCATTCATGCAATAAAGTTCTGCATCCTTTGTAGGGAGCTATAACCATGAGCAATATTCTGTGATGCTCCATCTCCTGGAGTTCGGCTTTGATGTTCATTCTGCTTAGAGCAGCTTCTAACTTGTATCTTGCCATCCCAATAGCTTGCTCAGACACTTTGTACTGTCTTCCTGCTTGGGAGGAATAACAAACTGCAGCTATGAGCTCATCCAAGGATATTTATGGAGAGAAAAAAAGCATTTATCTATTAAGAAATATATCCTAAGCCTTTTTTTTTTTTCCAATGAAACCAGGCTCCTGCCTTCAGCCTCAGCCTGATCCATGAGTTTACCATTCATACACGCTGGATCTCTTCTGCCTTCTCATAAAGGCATTGGCAACTTCCCTTTTAATCTTGATGCCTACCAAGAGAGAACACAGTAAGTTAGTGATGGCACTGATCTACACAAATTGGACCAGTCTGGTTTCTGAAGATGACTGTTTGCTCTCTTTGCAAGCTGTTGTGGTCCATCCTAATTATCTGTGCACCTCTCCCTACCACTCTGCCTACTTGAAGTCCAACAGTTGGGCTCCCTCCTCACCCCAGCCTGAGCAGTTACATGGAGTGACTTTCCATCATAAACTACATTCCCTTGTTGCTTATCAGGACCTGAGTCCATAGCAGATAAGCAGAATCATGACAGCATAAAAGATAAATAAGGAGAAAATGAAGCGTTATGAGAATCTGAAGGAAATGGCATTCCGTCTCTCTGGAGTGGCTAACTTCAGGCTAACTGTGGCTAACTTCAGGGTCTTGGTTTCTTTTCTGTATTCTAATTCAAACTGATAGTGATGTGAGGTACTAAGGACCAGGCCTTCTGAATGCCTCCAATGAGCCATAAACAAATGACTGAATATGGGAATAAATAACAAGATCTGTACGTGCACATTCCATGAAAGCTGAAGAGTATAAAATGAAGAGAGTATCACCTAGGAGAAAATATGCCCATGTGGTGCAAAAATCCTGGTGTTTAGACTTCGAAGAGTGCTTGAATGTGAGTGGTCTTTGGCCATGGCTGCATTCTCACCTGTGCTCCACTAACACACTATGTGACCAGAAGTTGCTTATTTCCCCCTTGGATTTGTGCTTGCACAGAGCACACAGGAGGGCTGCACAGAATAGCATGAAGAGTGAATTCACCCCTCACTAGTCAGAATTCAGCACAACACAACCTCTCTCCATGAGATAGACCCACATCAGCAGAAGTATATACACATAGCAGCATGATAGCAACAGAGGCAGCTGCACACCAATATGTTTTGACTGAGAAACTGGCCTACCATCACTGTCAGGTAGGGGAATTCAGTTTCTAAAACCCATGCCTGGACATCATTGGGAGAAGGTGGGTTTTGTGTCCTTCCTTCATCACTCTGGGGTGTCTGACTGTGTTTCTGCTTGGCAGATGGCAAGTACCCGATGTGGGGAGACACCTCACTATCCAGCTGATTTTTGATCAGGGTCAAAGTACTGCCTTAACAGAAAGTGCCAGTTAATGACCTGTCTGACATCACCACTTATCACATAAAGACCTACTTGTTTTTGTTTGTTTGGGTTTTTTTTTTGTTTTTTTTTTTTTTTTTTTTTTTTTTTGCTTGTTTTCTGTATCTCTATCCATGTTTGGATTGGCTCATTAGAGAAATACTGGCATTCATAATACCTAGTTGCAATGTTACCCTTAAGGAGTTAGCAAGGAAAATGCCATGGGGGCAACAGGAGGGATTTTCCACGCAGACTTCTGCCAGGATCAACTTGTTGTGGACACCCCAAGCCATGCAAGCCCTCATGTCCTGAACAGCCTAACAGAGGAGTGCTGCAACTCTAGGGAGTGGCCATGGAATATGCTTGCTTTCAGGCTTTTCAGGATGTGGCATTTAGCAGTGATATTACAGCCTGTTCCAGTGTGGCACCAAACATTTCTGC
The DNA here is from genome assembly GCA_032273925.1 of Rhynchotus rufescens. NCBI lineage: Eukaryota > Metazoa > Chordata > Aves > Tinamiformes > Tinamidae > Rhynchotus > Rhynchotus rufescens. Next base: position 35,680 of record JAVCKT010025111.1, on the reverse strand, counting down.
TTGCACCAATTTCCCTTGGGAGCATAATGATTCTCTGTGAGACAACCTGAAGTTTCCTCTTACCATGGGGTTCCCCTGAAACACACATACATCCTATCACAATCCGCAGCACTACTATCCTTATGTGGCTAAAAATTCTTGCCTTGGGGCTTGCTCAGAGAAGACAAGAGATGGGCAACATTGTCTTACTAATATCCCTCGTTTCATGAAGGGGAGATGCGTCCAGCTTCTAACAATCCACAGGGCTGTGTCTTTTCCTGCTTGATGGTTGTGGCTACTTAGGGATATGGAAGTGCTGGCTACAGCACTTGCACACTTGGAGTGATCCTGCACTGCCCGTGCAGGGAGCCTGACCACCCTTGTGTCTCCTAGTCAGCTTGTAAAAGTCAGCCCCTCTGCTACAGGCAATGCAGCCAACAATATCTGAGGGACTTCAGCATTGATGGAGAAAAGGGTAAGCAGAGAGAGGAAATCAGCATGGCTCTTGTTTGTCTCTTGAGCCTATTTATGGGTGAAAGGGTGATAGATGTGGCAGGATTCAGCTAAGGGACAACCATATACTCACTGTCAGCACTGGGAGGTCCTGGGGGTGCTTTGGAATCTGGAAGACAGAGAGAGAGATGGAGAGGAGTTACTTGTGAGTCTTGTTCTCTTGCTGCACTCCATGACTGGATTATTCTGCCTCCTGGGTGGCTCTAGCTCCCTACCTATCCCAGAAAACATGATTTTTATTAACACTAGAATCTAGGAGTACAATTCACCACAGTCAAGTTCATCCATTCTGTCTGGATTTATTTAGTTTCAGCTTCCTCTGTGCAGGATTAATTTAATCCTGACAATTGACACACAACAATACAAGCACTGTGGTGGCTGGATGAAGAAAATTAATCTCCTTCCTCCTCCTCACCCTTGCTAATTCAAGCTAGGGGACAAACTAGGCAAAATACCAAATTTGGACAGAAACTGGTGATGCTTAATCATCTCCTCTATCTTTGGAAAAAAAAAAGTTCCCTTCTCTCTAGGGAAAAATCACAAGCTATTTATGGGGAAAAGAAATAGGGCCTAGAGTTAGGAACAGCACTACCTTCACAGCTTTGTGGCTCGGGGTTGAAGTACATAGATTATTAGCCACCAAAGAGGAATTTGCATACTTTATTTCTGTGTTCAGTCATAACTTCAACTCTTAAAAGTCACTGCAAACATTGAAGGAAAGTATTCTTCAAGAGAAATGGTAGGTCTCCTCCTTGTCTTGCTTTTCCCACTCTCTGCTATTTCACCTATGGCTTTTTATTGAACAGTGTCAATTCCACACAAGTCTTCAGAATGTATTTATAGGGAAAAACAGTATTTCAGGGACCAAACCAAAATTATGCTTAAATAAAACTGTGTGTGAGAAAAGTTGTACTTAATTCTAGTCCTATTTTTAAACAACCTATACATTCCTCAAAATAAATAAATAAAAGATTAAAAATGTCTACAAGGCTATTCAAGACTATTAAGCAATCCAGAACATAACAATAGCTAAAAAAAGCTGAGTACTCAAGACTGAGAGGGTGAGCAAGAGACGCTCTGACAGAAGGAAAACACAGATCAAACAAAATATATTTGCCAGCATTGAATCATGACATATCCCATGCCAGGATAAATTTAACTCTGGAAAGAACAAATCCAATATAGGCAAACACAAGACAATTTACTGCTCTGCCTCCCTTTTCCTCATCTTTCTCCCATCCTCTACATTAATTATAAAGGTGCCATTACATTTCTATTTCTTGATCATAAAACTATTACAGTTAAATCACCTTCCTGTAAGATGTGCTATTATTTCAACGGGACAACCCTCAATGTTTTTTTACCTGTCCAATAAGGATTTTTTACCTCTCCAGAAATTCTCTACATCCTATACTTTTCAGCAGGTGAAGATGTGACTCAGTGCCTATCTCTGAGATCCTACAGCATTCCAGTGCTAGCAGGTAAAAAACATCTCTCCCAGGGGCCAACACAGCTCTGCCCTGCAGCTGAAGCCTCATACTCAAAACCGAGCATGCGGCATTCCTTTGCCAGTTCACCTAAATGCCAGAAAAAGTGTAATGTTTAAACATGTCAAAACATCAGAAAACTCCACTGCAGTTTAATGGTGTAATTTGTTTAGTGTTTTTTGGCCCAGTCTCATTTATGTCTGTGTAATGTAACCAACCAGTCCTGCAAAAGCTCAACATCTCAAGCTGCACAACATCAACAATCTCAAGCTGCACAACAACCCGCTGCACACTACCCACCCCCAAGCTGTAGGTCCCTACAGACCAGAGGGACACTCCCTGTAAGCCACAGGACTTGGTGACTCTCACACAGAGCGTCCTAGGACAGTCATCCCCTTACCTTTTTCACAACAGCAAAGAACTGCCAGGGCCAGAGCCAAGATCAATGGTGCCAGTAGACTCCTCATCGTCTTTGGCTCAGCCACTCGCCTCCAGACTCAGAGCTCTCCCGGAGGCTAACAGGTTTCTCTAGAGCTTGCTCACAGGCAGCAGTTTATATGCTGTGATCATCTGGAGAGACCAGGACTCTGGCTTGTGTTCCTGCAGCTGGGCTCCAAAACAAAGGCTGTCCTTTGGGCCAGGAGATATCTGCCCCTGGCAGCCATTTTGACATCCATCTCAAGGCTCTTGGCATTTCCAGATTTTAGATGAATTTCTGAACAGGACTGTTGAAGAAAAACAACTGGGATAAAAAAAAATGCTTTATTATAAACATGAAAGTCACTAGGCTTCTTTCAAAAAGGCCATGGGAGACATTAATACAGCCTGAGGTGGAGCAGTTCCTTTGGCGTGCTGGAACTTTTTTTCTACATAAGAGCAAATGAGACCGAACCTGATGGTGATGACACTCTATCCCCACCCCACCTCACCCATCTCTTTGAAGGAAAAAACAAGGCCTTTAAATGATTTGTGTATGAGAAACACACAGTGGATTTCCACTTCAGACAGTTTCAACAAACTACTTTGGAATGCTGAGTTTTTCACATTCTTGTGAGCTTTGGTAGTTTCTTGTTTTGTTTTGTTTTGTTTTGTTTTGTTGGGTTTTTTTGACATTTTGATAAGGGGAAGTGGGGAAGAATGGGGTTTTTTTTTCTTTTAAATTCCTGAAAAGTTTTCTATTTTTGAGGTAATTACCTTGGCTTCTCTTGTCTCAAAACCAAATAAATCCTGGGACTATACAGAAGTTTTATTCTTCAGGTTTGGGTGGCTATAGCTTTCACCTGGCCCAAGATCCATGTACCCCACAGCTACTGTCAGTGTGCTTGAGAGCAGTAACAGAGCTGGCACAATCCCACATGGATGAGGTGTCCTCACCACCTCTACTCAGGTTTGTCACAGAGCACAGAGCACCCAAAGCCCACAGTGCTCCTGGTGCCAGCAACAAGCCATGACCGTGTCATTCAGAAAATCTCCAGCTGTGTTTTTGTCCTCTGTTCAGGGGATTTTCATTGAGTTCTTAAGTACTGTAGCCCTGCCTAAAGGGAAAACTGCGCTGTTGGATATGACCTGAGCTGAGGTGACAGTCATTTTAGCTTGGTGGCGAAATGTACTTTTTATGACTTTTATTCAGAATTACCTGATGAGCAGTGTTCCTACTCACAGGCAGTAGCTTACTCTTTCTTACTCCTCTCCACAAGCCCTCTTCAACACCCTACCTGGCAATAAATTCATGCTCCACAAATGTGCCAGACCAACACCCAAAGCCACATCGCATTGTAACTACACCTCCAACACCTCATGGTTCATGTCTGCCTCCACCTCAATGTCCTCTCACCAGCTCTGCACACAGCCCAACTTTCCCAGTTTCCAAAGGGAGGAGGAGTGAAATCTGGAACAGCCAACAGGGAGGCATCCAAGCATTGCAGAATTAGAGCTTAAAATGTTTCCAGGGACACTTAGAGCCAGTTGCAATATTGGCAGTACTGGCAGTTTTCTGCCAATCCTTAGAAACAGAGACTTTTAATTTAGAGAAATTTCAGGATTAAAATAAATATTTTTTTCTGAATTCACAAGAGATTGAATGCATATGCTAGCAACCTCCAACAAAAGCATTTTAAAGAAAAATGATTAAAAATAAATAAAAATAATAGGAATTCCAGGAAAATCTCATTTCCCACTAGAAAGCTTAGAAGAATCTAAACATGCAATTCCAGTGATCTAAGCAGTCTTACTTCTCTTCACAGGCTTTTCCAAGTTTTCTTATCAACATGTAGTCTCTTAGATATACCTAATTGCTTAAATTAATGAGATCTCACAGAAATTTCTGCAATTTTTCCTTATTTTCCATATATTCCTGGATACAAACCCAGACAGCATGAGCCCTACAGCTTTGGTTTCGGTAGTGTTACAGTGTCAAGTCAGATCCAGACATGGCAGATCTCTCTTCATTTCAGAATATGAAAGTTTTACTCTGACTGGTAATCCCACAGTCCATCTGCTTGGGAACATGCATAAAGTCATAAAAACTGAGGTCAAAATAAACCTAATCCATAGTGCGCTTTTTTTTTCCCCTAACCTCACTTTTCACTCACTTTTTCTTTTGGATAAATTTTAGAAAATGTGGAGCTGGTGTTTTGTATTAGAAGAGTTTTCAACAAATACACACATTTCTTTTCAAAAAACTCATCTCTAAAAATGGTAAATTCTTGAAGAATATTTCTGAAGATGTGTGTTTCTGAAAATGTGTGTTTCTAATGTATAAAGTAGGTTTAACTCTAGGTTTATTTTCACAGAATAGTCAAAAAATTGTTATTTTATCTCAGAGTCTTTGATAGTGTGCCATGAATCTTTCCCACTTCTGTACTTTGCAGGTCCCCGAGGAACCTGGATATACGAATATTGAAACAAGCTGTGGTGAGCTGATGTAGATTTCATGTCTTCTACATACCCCATGCCAAAGTGTAACCAAGCAGCTGTGGTCACTGATCAGCTCGAAACAGTATTTAATTCTCCCACATTTCAGCATCAGTGCCCATTGCCTTGGGACACTCTGTGAGATGCTGATGGTAGTCGCAATCCAACCATGGCCACACTCTTACCTCAAGGGAAAGGTGCTTGGCAACCTGTGAGCCGGGTCAGGCTACAACGTGATTTTGGGTGAGGTACAAACACTGAAACAAACTTGCTCTAAGTGAATTAACTTGAGCATTCATTTTGTCAAACAGTGTGGGTTTCTTTCTTTATCACTTAGAATCCCATTACCTCCTTTAAACACTTCATCAGTACCAGTGGCCTTTCCTCCTGCAGGGCTGCCACAGCCATGCTACCTCCTACCAGCACAGGAGCTTATTTCCATTTTCTTCTCAGGGCTCTTGTTTTATCCCTTTCCTTGTTGAGGCTTCAGATCACAGATCTTGTCTCTCATGAGTTTGGTACAACACTAGAGGAAACAGCTAAAGTATAAGAAGGAATACATTGGCCTCAAGCTGACTTTCCAACTTCAGCAAAGGCAAGGCTGAACCAAGAAGAATATACACCTACAGTCTTAATTTTAGCTTAATAATAATAATAATACAAACTGTAGGCTGTAAAAGGGGATTCCAGAAAGAAGCAGGAATAAAATCTAAACCAGGAGTTGCTTTACACAGAGTCACCCAATGTCAGGAACAAAAGGTAGCTGGATGGGTAAGATGCAGCTTAGAGGCTTTTTCTGTCACTAACTTACTGAGGAAAGATGCTACAGATATCATTTTTAAAAAGTGTACCTCACACTGTTTTATGAACACTGCCATTTCAAGATGTTTTCGGTTTGTGAAAGGAAATTTGTGAGGGACATCTAAAGTCATTTTGGGGCCCTGGAGCATAAACTTCATAGATCTTTTCAAACTCATGTGAATCCTAGGTGCTTTTTTTTTCCCTAATCCATACCAGGTTCTGCACTAGAGAAACTCAGTTTCTTAATGGAAAATTCCCTCCCCAAAAAAACAGAGTGACTCATGAGAAGATAGTATCAAACCAGCAATTTATTGTGTAGCAAGACACCCACATCCTGAACTCTCTCTGATCTCTGTTATGTCAGCTCAGCGCTAATTAACACAGAAGGCAGGAATCTGTGGCTACATGAGAGTGAAGCTGCATGCAGGTTAACATACAGGGAAACAAGCAACTGAATATAGCTCAGAGCCATTGCTTTTTCTGGGAGGATCCCTTGGGCTCCAGGCCCCAGGGTGAAGACTGAGCTTCCTTTACTTAGTCCTCCTCCTCCCAAAATAGTGCCTGTAAGCAGCAGCATAGCCATGGCGATAAGCATAGAGTTCACAGGGGTAATAGTCTTCACACATCTCTCTCTGACGTTCCTGGGGGGCCTTCATACGTTCCCTGATTCTGCAAACAAAAGGACAAGAGGGATAAGTGCTGTTAGCTTCAATACGCGCTCCACAGTCCCCCACCAAGATCCTTCTCCAGTCTCATGTGTCATCAAACTACCAAGATTAGGGTGTACCAGGTGCTGTATTCTCCATACTCCAGGGAGTGATGTGACTAAACCAGGATCATTTGTCTCCTTGGGTAACCTTTTATATCAGGGCTCAGCGTTGTGGCCTGTGCCTTGGAAGCCATTGCTAGCTGCCCTCAGTGTCTTCGCTTGTAATTGCTAGTATGGAAGGTTGGCTGTGCCTCTCCGGCTGTCTCTAACTTGTTCTGGTCAGCTTTTCCCAAAGCTACAAGTGTACCAAAGAGCTGAAATGTCTTATAGAGGGGACATCTGGAAGTGCTGAGAGGGGATGTGCAACACCTCTGTATGAGATCATTTCTGTACCTAAGGTTTAATTTTCACAAGCCCTGCATAAGATAGGAAAGTCTCTGTATCTACCTGGTGCAATAAGGCCTACAGAGAGGCCTGTGATTTAGGAGAAAAAAAAAAGAAAAGAAAAGAAAAAAAAAAAGTTGTGCAAATTCTGCATGTTATCTGAAAGTTGGAACCATGCTCTAACTGATCTTACTTTCTGGGAATCCCACACTGATTCCCTGTCATTATGTTGGTGCTTTCTTCAGGTGACTTAAGCAGAGGCTTCAAGGAAGTTGCTGTGGCTTTCTCCACTGGTCTGAGCCTGTGCTTGCCTAGGACAGATCCCTCACGCCTCTCATCCTGAGTACCCTCAGACAATACGTACCTCTCCTGAGACATGCCTTCTAGTCTCGTATCAGGTTGTATGAAGTCATTGGCCCTCCTCCTGTTGAGGAAGGGATCTGAAAAGGCAAGAGATTGCTCAGATCACATTGATACTTGGGCTAGGACAGATTTTCACAAAGATCGTCTCCCATCTTTGTGATAGTCTCCTTGACCACCTTCCTATGCACAGTGAATCTTAGGGCACTTTAATATTCCCTCCTGTCTACTCCTGCAGGTTGATGCACAGACTTTCTCCCTGGCTTGGGCAGCCTGTGTGGAAGTGTACATACTGCTCTTGTTCTGGTGGAGTTTAGCCAAAAAGATAGGTGCCAAGATAGTTAGATCAAGGGAGATCTGGGCACATTAAGAAGAATTCACATCAGTGTGAAATTTCAAGTATAAAGAGGAAGGGCCTGAATGAGTTTACCTTCCTCTGACATTAGGCAGTGAACAAAAATCTGTGTGACAACTTTGGAATGAGGCGCCTGAAGGTCACCTTTTTCTTTATCTTTTTTGAGAGAAAATATGGTCCTGTTACAGTGTTAGGGGTCTGTGGATGTCTTTGGCTTCCAACTAGCTGCTTTGTGAAATCCTTTTCCGAGATGACTGATTTCTTTTTAACTTTGAGCAATCTATTCTCTCACTTCTGTAGGTCACTGCTCATTCCAAAGTGAAACTCTCTCTGTTTTAGGAGCATGCAGCTGGGATCTACGTTCATCATTGTTTGTTTTCCCATTCTCAGTATCCTGCTTTGCAAAACACTGTGGTACACACTTGCACCCAAATGTGCAAAGGATTTTTTTGTGCTCTTTTCTTATTCATCTTCAAACCCTATTACCAAAAGTAATAAATTTCCTTGATTCTGAGCGGTTCTCCTTATTTGATCCCCATGGTAAAGTATAAGGAAACGAGCTAGGAGATACCTGTAGCATACTTTGAATTAAAGAAAATAAGAAAACAGTCTCTTACTGAGATACTCATGGGATTCCATGCTCTCGTGGGACTCTGGGTAAAGAAAGAGTAAAACATACAGTTAGACAGTGTATTCATAGGATACACCATTTTTTCCACACACCAAGGATCCACGGAACACCCACACAACAAACAGAAAACAAGTGTTAAGGCACATATTTAAAAGGAAGAGAAAGCAATGATCAGGATTACATACTGAAGGTATTCAGGAGTGTAAAACTGAGCTACTAATATCTTTTATTAGTCTTCAGGGTTCATACTTAGTTTTCCAGTGTACTGGAAGTGCTTCAGCCTTATGTTACCATCACTACCACGGGTATGATACCTGTTTATTTTCAAAGCCTGGATATATGCCTAGCACTGTAAAGTGTCTTTGACTCTTGCATGAAACAGCAGTCCAGTTCCAATTGTACAGAACAATGCATGACAAAAAAGGGGGCAAATATTACAAAAGAAGGGAAGGAATTCTCTCCATTTACACAGTAGAAGCCACCATTTGGGGTGCAGTAGACTCTCTCAATTAGAAAATAGTCTTTGGGAGAGTCAAACCCAGAACGGCTCCTATTCACCCGTCCACAATTCCCCCTTTTATATTGTACCAATGATCAGTTCTGTTCTCCAACCTCCTTCCTCCTTAGTCATGCATTATAAGAATTGAGCAAAAATGATTTAGTGTCCTCCACTTCTTATATGGTGTAGAGGGGCAGAAAGTGGTGTAGGATGGAGAATGACTTGAAAGAGCAAGTAAGGGGTTGAAGCATCTCAGGCTGCCAGCTGTGATGACTGGAGCTGACTGAGCTTTGCAGCAGAACTAGGAAGGTCTGGAACAGAGGTAGGAAAGCAGACAAAAGAGATCAAAATAAGGGAAAAGAAAAAAAAAAAGCCAAAAAAATCCCATATCTGAACAGGTCCAAAGGTGTCTGCAACTTTGCAGTTATTGCCTCACACAATATGAGAGGTCACCTACCATAGCAAGTAGCAGCCATCACCAGGAAAGCCAGGAGTGTAAGGACAATAAGAGTGCGCATGGTGTGAGTGCAGGGAGGAACCTCTCACGCTGTGTCTCTCGTTTTCTTCCCACTGAGGCAGACGGAGATCCTGGACTGCCTGCAAAATTAGCACTGGAATGTTTATAATGAAAACAGAGCCAGGGAGGGGGGAACCCATGAAGGAGGAGGGGAAGGTGATGGCTGGCTGCTACGCACTCTTTATGGGGCTATTACAAAACATCCTCTATTAGCAGACTGAATCAGGTTTTGGGAAGGAGGAGACCTGCCCCTTTCCTCCCTCAGTTCAAGGCTGAGGACCATAACTCAAAGACAAGCATGTCACTAACACCACACGTTCAGAAGAGCTGGCCTCCATAAGTGGAAGGAATTCAAGTGGCTTCAAGGGCCCACAGGGAGGACCCTGTGCTTATCCTAAATGTACATGTTTGCCTTTCTAATTTTTCCTTTCATCTGCCTTCTTTGCCCTTGCCATCTGGTGTCTGGATGCACAAAGCCCAGACTGTTCTGTCAGCTTTGCCCATGGAGCAATGGAGAATAAGCCCTCTAATGTTTCTTTCTGACTCAGTTCTCCCTCCAGTTGGACCCCACTGCACTCCAAGCCTGCCAGAGTCTGAGAAGGACTCCAGACCTGCTGTCTCTTCCCATCTCCTTCTTTAGTGTTCAGTACAGACAAAAAGCAATCTGTAAAGATTTCTTCTGCTAAAGGTTTTGGCTTGCTTTATTTGTTTGTTTCCCTTCAGGTCACAGCAGCACCCAGATTGCTGTCCCTGCATATCCTCATTGTGGCACTGCCCCTACACTACTTTTCCAGCAGAAGGGACAACACCTTGTTGGAAGCAGAGTAAATCATGTTTCTCAGATCTAATGACCTGCTGGACTAACAGTCCTTACCCCACTGTGTACTCAAGCTAGATATAATGCAAAGTTCCTCAGCCAGGATGAGTCTGTCATGCCATGCAGCCTCTGGGAGCACTACCTCACCTGATAATATTCAAAAAGTTTGTCTGAGACAAAAGTTATGGTCAGCAGTGATAGGCAAAAGGGGGATGTTCCCTTTTCCACGCTCTGTGGCATAGGAAGTGAGAATAAAAGAGGCAAGAAGGTGCGGCAGGGATGGACCTCCCTGCTGGGACTTAGCTAGAATATGGACATCATTAGGCAAGTGAGGGAGGCAAGGGCACACCCAGTGCCTCAACATGGTGACAGTGGGGCTGAGACTACACAAACTGCCTGCGTATGAGTGCAGGTCACACTAGTCACTGCTATCATTGAGTCAGGCTTTGGTGACTACATCTTTTGCCCATGTGCACACGGGCTGCTCCCCCACCGATCTGCAGGTCCCCATCTACAAGCAGGTGGCAGGATTTCTCACAGACTGGGTGGGTACAGACTCCACCAGGTGATTCCCCTCAACACAGTGCTGTTTTGTCATTTACTTCTGGAGCAAGCAGCTGCTGTCACTTGCAGAGGCTGGTCTGGGAGATGCACTGCCCATGACACAGTGAACAACTACAGGACCAGCCTGCCAGTGCCCAACATCTCCCCAGTAGACAGTGAAACTGGAGTAGGACAATGCTACTCTGGGGTTTATAGCCTTCGTCTTCAATGCCAAAGTCAATCTGCCTATAACTTGTCTTCACTGGGAGATGAGTAGGTCCTTCAACTTCAGGCTAATGATATAATGCTGCTTTCTTCCCGATGATCCCATCCCATGTAGAGAGTGGCTCAGTCACACACCACCAGTGCCCCCCATATCATCCATATCTTGGCCATTGAGCGCACAGCCTAAAATGAGAAGAAAAACAAGGTTGTGCTGTAGCAGAAAAAAAGGTTTGCTGTAGTTACAGAATCGTAAGAAAATTGAGACATTTCTGCTGCCCTGTGCCCTGCCTTCCCAGTCTCTTTAAGGAAATTGTGTGTTCTGTGATTGCTTGGATTCCTTGGAGTACAAGGTTTTGGGATTATTGCACTGCATGTGGATTTTATGGGTTTTCTTAATATCTTGTTCACTCTTAAAGCTCACAGAAACTGCCAAGAAAGGGAGGTTAAAGGAAGGGGTAGATCACAGAGGGAAAGCTGTGGGGCATAGGAAGGAAGATATTGGTAGTATTTTGGAGTGAAGGTGAGGCTGTACAGTGGGAAACTCAGGCTTCTGGCCAAACCCGTATTACTTGCCTATCACTCAGTTCAGAGCCTTCTGCTCCCTGGAATACCCTGCTCCCCTGTCAGATGACTCACTAATCCTAGAATGCCAGGAGTATCCCCTGCCATCACCACAGCAGAAGTGCCACAAACACCACTTTAACCCAAATGTTTCATTTTTCACCGCAGAGGCAATGTATTTTCAAAGGACATATGAACATGCAGGCTGCACAGCCCTGTATCAACAACTCTCCTTATGAAGACTTACCTCCTTTTGATTCCCCCTACACTCCATGCCTCTACAGCCATCTCCCCTCTGCAGAGTGCATGTGATGCCCCAGAAGTAACACACGACAATAAGCTAAATCTTCCTGCTTTCTAATAGTGTTAGAAAAACTAGTTAGAAAAAAGTTAGAAACAAGAGCTAAGGTGAAGTGCCTTAACATGCCTCAGTCCCTCAAGTAATAGGGAGTTAGGAAAACAGCCATCTGACCTGTCTTTTACTGGAGTGAAGAATCACAATGTTACACACACACTATAGCAAAAACATTTAACATTTTGCAGCTGTAAAGCACCAGCAAGGCATTAATAACTAGCAGCTATCCAGGAAAAGCAGGGCGGTCCCTGCGTACTCACTGAGCAGACGCTTCCCTGTCAGCCAGCAGCTCTTGTCTGAGGGGGCAGTTCTCCCAGTGTCCTGTGCCCTGGAGTGAAGAAGAGGGGCCTTTTATTTATTAACATCGATTGGTGACTCCTCCCTTCTCCTGTCTCCCACTCTCGATCCACCCCCAGGCTACCACCTTCTCTGTCAAAAACACCTTATGCCTAAAGCCAGGAAGCCAAAAACCTCAAGAAACTGAGCCAAGAGAGAGGAGAGAGCACAAGAGCAGACTCCAGAGGATGGAGAGGTCAGTCACATCCAGGCTTTCTGTATCCAGGCCAGGACGTGGTGAGTGGGCAGAGGCTCCAAGAATTAACTTGGTCTCTCCCACTGGAGCTGGACGTCTTCTCAGCTCCATCCTCCCACAGCCACGTTGTGACTCAGAGCTGTGCAGCTGGCCAGGGCACCTGCTCTTTTTTCACAGTGAATAACAGAGGTCAGGAGTTTTTCCCCTGTCTTCTTTCATGCTTCTGACCAGACTAAGACTCACGGGGACAATGATCTCTGCTTTCAGAGGTAGCAGTGAAATCTCTGAGAGTGACAACTCCTACAAGCCCAAGAGCTGGCTTACACACCCCCATGCTCCTGACATGCAGACGTACTGCTCACACTGTTGGCTGTTAGACCCACAGCAGTGCTGGACTGCCCAGCTGATTAACGAAGGGCACGTGCTGGCTGGACTCAGTTATTAGGTTCCTGATTCTGCCTGGATCCACACCACCCAGGCCAACAGTGCCCACATGCCATGCTGGGATGCTGAGTCTGTGTGAATGCTCCCCAACACTCAGCTGAGATCCAGGCTTGGTATATACGCAAGTGTAAATAGTATGGATGGTGGCATGTTTGGAGAAGCGAGGTCTGCACATAAATAAAAGGCACAGTTCTGAGTTCAGAAGAACTGCAATGGAGGATATTAGCAGCTGCCAAATCAGAGGCAATGAGATTAGGAAAGAAAAACCAATTGCATCAGTTCAGTAACCAAGCTGTTATCAACAGTGGTTTGTCTGGTCCAGGAAAAAAAGGTCGTGTGTGGCCTGATTTAGACCATTGTTTGCAAAATGAAAATAACAGCATGACTATGGAGTTAGAGAAACAGCAATAGAGCGTTTGGGACAGAGGTGGCATCTGCTACACATTTATAGAACTTCATGTTGCATTCAACATACTATGTGTTCATGATCTATGTACTTTTCTCTAGTCCCCAGTGAAGAGTCCAAAGATGAGATCTCCAGCTCAGGCAGTGATTGATGATTTTAACTGGAGAAAATTTAGAGCTGCCTGTGGCAATGGGGTTATGTATTCACTCCAAAGTATGAGACAGCACATGGAAGAAAACTCTCCCTGCTCTCTCACGTGGCAGAATGTGGGCCAGGGCTCTGCCTTGTCAAT
>JAVCKT010025111.1:0-14342 GCA_032273925.1 Rhynchotus rufescens | reverse complement strand
TCATGGAATCATTAAGGTTGAAGGGACCTTTAGAGATCATCTAGTCCAACCCTCCTGCACAGGAAAGGTCACCTAGAGCATGTTACATAGGGTTGCTTCCAAGCAGGTTTTGAAGATTTCCCAAGAAGCAGATTCCACAACCTCTCTTGGTAACCTGTTTTAGGGCTCTGTCACCCTCACTGTGAAGAATTTTTTCCTTAAATTCTCATGGAACTTTTGGTGCTTCAGTGGTGCTTTTAATGATGACTTGGAAGGGGCATGATGACAAGACAGACAGACACACTGATATCCTCGTTTTCATAGGACAAGATACAGAAATAAAGCTTCACCTAATGTGAAATGCTCGTAAAGGAGATTTGCAGGTCCTGAACAGTTCTCTCCTCTTACTAGATCACGGAGCAATGTCTCCAACTCTACTGCAGAACTCCATTGCAAGACAGACTCCACGGAGATATCAGATACAGAGTTCATAGACCAAATAGAAGTCTTTGGTTGAACAGAGTTCACCAGATAAGACAGCTAATCCATTTCCTTGCATTGCTTAAGTATTGCTTCATCTTCAGTGTGATGGACGTTGATCAGTGGATTCTGTTTGTCCTCTGAGAGTTATCTTCCTTTTAAAAAGGGAGTGCCTGGAGCGCATGCAACATTGCAGGCACCGTCCCTTGGGAGCAGCAGGGTTATGCTTGGGACAGAGTTGCCTCCAGAGCATAGAGTGTGCATGAAGAGAAATATAGTCACAGCAAGGCCCTGTAACTACATATAGGTGGGGAGGAGGCGGCAGCAGGTATAGTCAGGCCTATCCGAGAATCTGCATGAGCTTGTACAGAGTTAGCTGCATAACTGAAAGTCTCCAGCCTGAAGGGAGACAGTTTTGGGATACCAAGAACAACTCTAGTGAGATGCTTTCAAGGGCAGCATGCTCCTGCATTTTTCTCTCTGGATGGTTTGCATCTTTCCAGAGTGCTCTTTTTCTCTGTGCAGTGAGACTGCAGGCACACTAAAAATACAGTTTCCATACTGGAGAACTGCAAGACTGAAGTGGCTGGAAAAATACATGAAATGTAGCAGCACCCAGACTCCTGGATGACAGAACAGATCTGTGAATATCTGAACACAGATGTGTTATTCATTTTAACAATACCTTCATTTCTGCAATATTACTGTCTAAACAAAAGCTAAAAGGTACTAAGCCATGGCTTGTTCATATGTTTCTCTGACCTTCCTGGATCTTTAATTTTCTTAACATTCAAATAAAATATTTTCTTTACTGCCGGAATTTCATCAGGGGAGAAAGCTTGAAAATACTGCTACTAGAAGAGAGCTGAAATCCGGGATGTTGCGGAACCAGTGAGAGCACTGCTAGAACCAACACTGCAGCTTCATTTGGGAAAACCACATGGTGAGAGACCACATTCCCCAGCAGGACCCAGGATAAAGCTGCAGGAATGTTCCCACTGGCAAGAGGAGGAGAGAAAACAGGGACTTGGAGCTGCTTAGCTTGAGTTATAGCAAACTAAAACACTAGGGATGATTCATAGCAAAACACTGCCTTTTCCACTGAAGAAAATAGACATTGGCCGTCAGAGAGATGGAGGGTGAGGAGAAACTCCAGCCATATGGACAAGGCTCAGGAAATCCGGATTCAGAAGATCTGGATTCTCTTTCCGTCTCTGCCCACAAGCTTCCTTTATGATCTTGGATAAATTCTTGTCTGCCTCTTTTGTTTCTCAGCCAAAGAATAGAAAAAAAAAGGAAAAACAAAACCTGAATAACAATAGGGAGTCATGAAATAGCCAAATATCAACACCTGCATTGAATTTCAAAATCCCTCAAAACACTTTCAGGAGCACAGATTCATATTGAAAGCATTATTTTTATTTAGAAAAGCAGTCTTTCGGGCATACACTGTATTATTCAGTGGGTATACAGTATATTATTCACTATGTAAGAAAACAGATACAGAGAGTTTTTCTTGGTATGATTCTTTTATTGATTCCAGTGCTAACATTGAGAAAATAAATAAAGAAAACAAAGTAAATAACGTAAATAAATAAATAAACAGGAAATTAGGAGATCACATCCTGCCCCCTGGTATCTCTCAGCAGACCAATTGAGTTGATGCATCCTTGAGATTTTCTGCAGATCAAGGAATTAGAAGTGGTGTGCATTAGGGTAACATCTCCTGGTACCCATGTAGGTAACAACACCCTATCTCAGTCTCGTCCAAGAAAGTTAAAGACAGAAGTACCACAAACAGCTCAAATGCTAGACAAAAGGCAAGAAATAATGGTGGTGACGTAGGCGTTATACAAACAACATGACAGGAGGCACAAGGTTGCACAAAATCCCTAGTAAGATGTTGAATTGTGAAGGAGTTGAGAAAGTGAGGAAAATATCCCAGGTAACTCAAGGATAAGTAGAAAAGCTAATTCCAGAAAAGCTGGAATGCCAACAGCCCTTTGCAAAGAGGAAGCACCAGGGGATCTGGGATTGGATGTAAACTGAAAGCACCTCAGATACATCTGAGGTGCCGAAGAGGGTGGATCAGAGTTTACCTTTGTATCCCCATTCAGGCAGATACCTCTATCCAGTGCAAGGCAAACACTAGGGCGGGAGACAAACTTGATCTGGCATCCAGCATACCATCACATTCTCAGGCACAGCAGGGCTGTGTCCAGCTGCACTCAACACCTATGGTACAGCCAAGCCACTGATATCTGGGAGGAGGACGCAGCTTTGGAGGTAGCCAAGATAAGGGTGACAACACTGCACTGATGGCATGCCCAGGAGCCTGGTGTGGGTGAGCAGGCACAGCTTTTCTTCTCATCTGGAGAAATATGCTGCTTTGCAGCTTGTGGGGCTGGCCTGCCTGCCTGGTTTTGTATGTACATTAGCAGTGAAGGGAGAAATTCAAAGGAGACAAGTACTTTCTTCTTCAATGTGCATCTGTGGCTTTGCATTTTTTTCCACTGAGAATACCACTCTGTAGACTCCTGAGTAACTGAGCCAGAAGGGGTCAAAGAGAAACTTGATTCACAGACTCAGAAATACCACTGCTCTATTTCCTTTCCCATCATTATCAGTTCCGGATGGTACCACTAGCAGCTTCTGTCATTGACCCTTGCCTGTTCCCAACATCATCCCCAGGGCATGTCTCATCCTCCTCCTAAACCAGACTGTAGCTTTTTCCTGCTGTTCTGTTTTGCCCTCATGCAAACCACTTCCCCAGTTACATCCTTCAGGCAATATTTCCTTTCCTATGTCAACTGTTCCCACCTCTTTATCAGCTCATGGACTGTCATTAGTGGTGCTGAGGAGAAGCTATCCTGCACAGAGGTGACTAAGAGTGACTAAGCCCTGTGGTCAGTCAACATGGAACGGAGGGATTTGCTCCTAATATTGCTGCCCAGACTTACTGGTTCTGCCTTTTCCTGGGCAAACGGTGGTGTCAACCACCTCTGCCCTTGACTCTTTCAGTTTAAGGAGAATAAAAAGCTCCCGCCATACCTTCCACTAAATCTCTACCATCTTCCTGTCCTGGGAATTCCAGATCAGCTCAGTGCTGGACTGGTATATAACTATGAGCTTTTGAAATTTCCTGTTAAAACTTGTCAGGGCCTAAGTGCCCTGGGGACTTACATCCCCCTCCTCAGTATTCCCTTCTGCTTGGCAGGGGGTACCCCACTCAGTGTTCAGCAACATCCAGCTCCTCTTTCAGGTACTTCTCTGTGCACTGTAGGGACATCCAGGAGTCCAAATTTAAGTCAAAGATCCCACTGGATAGCAATAGACATTTAAAAAAGGAGCTGGTGGTAGGATTTGCTGCTCTTCTGTCCTGAGGTCTACGAGGCAAGGCCCAGGGCCTCTGTCATTTTTATTTTTGTCATTTCCTGCAGTGTCAGCTACATGTAAATTCTGTTACATGTCTGCTTGGTCGGGGTGTTTGGGGAACACAAGGATCAACAGAATACATGAGATGGATGGATGAGATGGATGGATGGGTGGATGGATGGATGGATGGATGGATGGATGAGATGGATGAAGTTTAGGCTCACAGATTCTCTTCACTCCTTGCCATGAACCCAGAATTTGTTTCTGTGCTTCTATGCAATGTAAACCCAAACCAAAGTCTCAACAGTGATAGATGCTAGTGAATTAAGTCCCTCAACCAGTCCCAGTCAGGTTATGGGACAGCCAGCATTTCTGCACTTAAACTTTGCTGCTGTGGTCCCTCTAAACCCAAAATTCTGGGTCCAGGCAAAATTGGTTATTCAGCTGTAGGGAATTTGGCAGAGAATTTAGTTGGGAGCAAGACAAGAACAGCGTTTGGATGTGCTACGAAGAAGACAGAGGTGCACAGGTCCCTGAAGTGTGAATCTGTCTCTGGTTTCTGTATCAGGCACAGCATTGCAGAGGGTAAGGCCACTTCTGAAGCTGAACTGCAGAAGCATTTATGCTCAGGGATCGAGGCAGCACTCAGGACCACAGCTGTGCACTGGGGATGTCTGTGCTGTGTAAGTGCCAAAGAATAATGCAGAGTAGTTGGAGGAGAAGGTTGTCCTGTGATTGTCCTGCAGTTCCCAGAGTTGTGGTGGAGAGGTCTGGAAGGTGCAGAGGGAATTAAACTCCCTCATGTACATAAATGAAGCTCCTGAAAAGCAGCCCCTATAATTAGCCATGTACACAGCTGACCGTCACTAGGGAGGTTGCTTTTGCTGTCAGGCTTGTTTGCAGAACCAAGGCTTCATTCACATCCTGTTTTGTTTTCCTCCAGTGCAGAAGAAGAGTCACGTTGCCATGCCCAAGTTCAGCATCTGTCTTGTCTGTACAGGGCCAAGACATGAACCTCAGACACCCATGCAGAAGGCTGGATCCCCACACAGTGTTTGGCTTGGACCACGATGGTGCGTGACACTGGAAGCATCTCCAGTGCCACGGCTCCCCACAGCTGTCTCTGCAGAAGACCTTCCACTTTACTTCAACCACTGCAGAGACAGCAATACAGCCCTTCCCAGTGAGGAACAAGCTATAAATGTAAAAAGGAGCAGTTTCCCAACCAAGGGCTACTGCCAGGACATACAGCCCAGCACGTTCTTGCATTTGGACTGGTATAAATGTAGAAGTTCAGACACATCACACCCTACCAGGATGTTGGAAGGGAGGTGAAAGTTTGCTCTGCCTGGGATCTGAGCCAGTATGAGCTAAGCCAGCTCTAAGCCCCAAAGTTTTAGTGCCATAAGAGCCCAGGCAGAGACCTTGCCTCTCTCCAGTGCTCTGGAGAAGCTAAAATCTGTGCTAACCCCCTCACACAGCTCCAGAATCAAAGTGAGCTGCCCCACACAGCTCCAGAATCAGTGAGCTGCCCCACTGGGTACTCCTTCCTCTTGGCATCCTGAAAGCCATCAGGGTTGTCTCCTACACAGCACGTGCAAGCCTGGCAAGCCTACGCATCAAGCAAGAGACTCTTCCACCAGAGTCAAGGTTTCATTCATGTTCTTCTCGTGTAACCCTGAAACCTCCCCCCTCAACTATGGCCTGAGCCACCAGCATAACACACAGAGACATTTCCACACTCATCACACTCCAACTATTACATGAAGACTACATCCGTGGACCAAACTTTATGGTGTTGTAGGGTCTAGCTGATGACTGTGACATCCCCACTCACAGGACCACAGATTGATGACAGAAGTCGCTGTGAAGTTGTACCTCAGAAGAGAGGGCACCTAACTAAAACAGTTCCACAGGCTGAGAGCAGGTGCCAGATTGAACACCTTTGCCAGACTAAAGGTAGCACCATGCAGTATATAATGCTACAGACTCACCTCTCCTAATATCCTTAGTTCTATTATCTGATTATAGCTAAAAGTAATACCAAAGGATCTCCTAAACCACATGCCACCTGCAAACAAGAGGCTGGGGACTGTTCATCTGTGAAAAGAACTGAGCAGAGGTAGTTTTCTTCTCTCTCCTTTTACCTCTGTGCATGCAGTCTTCTGAATTACTTCCTTTAAGAAATGATTCTTGGAAATGTCTTGACCACAGAGCTTCGGAGATTGCCTGCTGCCCTGCTGCTTAGACCGGAAGAGCTCCTCATGCGGGGAGTTTCAGCTTTGCTGTACACTGTGCAATCCTGAATAGCATTTTAATCATGTCACTCTCCCTTGTAAATGTGCGACAATGCCAATTCTCTATAAATGGGAGCCGTTATGGCAGCGGGCTTGCTTTAGGTAATTTAGGAGAACAAGGCATGTAGAGAACAAGGGCTAAGGTAAAGCAAGTCCAACTGCATGGGTGACAGTGTTAGGGAGAAGGACATTGGCTTGATCTGCAGTGGAAAAGGCAAGAACCAATCTGGGCTTGGAACCAGCCTTTCTATTGTATTGACAGCCCCCGTGCTGGGGCCCTCATGGTGGAGGATGGCAGTTACTTTCTCTTCCAGCTCCTGTCTTCTCCCTGCAAGAACTCCCTTCTGTTTCCATTTCTCCTTCTTGGTCTGATCTCTGAGAAGAGGCTGAGGTTTCTCAGCCACTTAGGCGCCCTGCCTCAAGCCAAGTCTCTCAGGCCCTCAGAGACAATGCACTCACTGTTTGATGGGAGCATTTGTACACCATGCCAAAGGGTGCTTAGCCAAGTATGAGGCAAACCTATGGCAAGCGTCTTCTACAGCAAAACAGAGGGATGGTTCGTTTGCCTCGCCTGAAAACCTCCCACCCCATTCTCTAGAGCTGAATATGAGGATATCACACAGACAATAGCCTTTCCCATTAATACCAAGTTGAGACATTCCCTGTTTTGCAACAAAACCTTCTACTGCCACCACAGCTCTCATTGCTCTTAGCCTACAGCTGTATTTTAAGCTTATTCATTTTTAGTGCACCAACTCTGACCTGCTTTACGCAGTGCTGTTCTGATCCCATATCTTCAAGGAAATCTCTCATCCTCATGGAAATACCTTGTTGGTCCTGAGACCAATTCCATGAAGAATGTCTCTTAGAAATTGATCTGACAGGTTAGGCATTGCAAGCCTGGGTAAATAAAGGGAAAATTTCTGAGCTTGCCCATTCAGAAATTCTTGAGCTTTATTCTTAGGAGAAAGACATGGGGAGTGGGAAATCACATTAAAAAAAAAAAATAAAAAGATAAAAAATCTCAGGGTATTCACTTTATGCTTTATTTAGTAAAATAAATGGAAAAGTTCACATGACCTCAGACAACTAATCTGTTCCTAGTGCCAGGAGAGACTGACAGCAGGGGATGGCAGCCTGGTGCCAACAGCAAAAGAAAAGGAAAGAGCCAGCATTAGGCAAAAAGACCTGTCAGCTTCTCTGGACACCACAGGCTGTCTCTGATAACTTCTGTTTTGCTGTATCACCCTTTGCTCTGACAGTGAAAGGACGCAGTAGAGGGAAAAAATGGTGTTCTTGGAATACAGAGAAAAGAGAGCTAGAGCCAGCAAATGAGAAGCGAGGAAAAATTCTTAGAGAGGATATAGGCATAAGGTAAGGAGACAGAAGTCATGACTGACTTGGCCCCTTATTCCTCCTGTTCCAGAAATTCCTGAGCAGTATGGCTTAGTGAATTCTTCAAACATCAAGAACAAATTACTCTGGACAGGTTCATCCTATAGGCTGAGAAGGGAGTTAGAGCTCCTCATTGACGGTCTTCTTCTCTGATTCATCTGGTTCATCTTTTTTCTAAAACACATTAGAGCAAACATTCAGTTTTCAACTTGCTGATGACACAAAACTTGAAAGCCTTCTGTGCCTTTCTATGGTTCTTCTGCCACTGCCTTGCTTATCCCATTTCAATTGCACAACACAGGCCCCTGACATATGAGGTTTCTGAGATAAAGCTGTGTAAAAAAGAGGACTCTGAGTGAACATGGAGACTAAATTGTCCTTTCCCCAGTAAAGAACTCTGGTAGAGTCCTGAGTCCTTGTCTGTGCGCTCTATTCTGTATCTGCCTTGACAGATTTACTTTCTATCTGCTCTGTCTCCCTGATGCCCTCTGGTATGCTGCTTACCACTGTCCCCATTTCCAGTGTCCAAAAGCACTCTCAATCCTGTGTCCCTAACTGCTACTTTCAGAAGTAGATGCAGTAGATGCACTGAGACCTCTTCATAGTTGCAGAGGTCAGTGAAGTCTACTTGCTGTAGACTAGAGAGCAGAGGTCAATGAAGAAAGAGGTTCTTCAAACACATCCCTCTCTGTTGTACTTTAGACCTAATGCTTTTCTGATATCCATGTATAACTGAAAATGCAAGAGGAGATTGAAGGAGTGGGGAAGTGATCAAACAGCTGAAGGTATTTTCCTCAAGAACTTTTTAAGCAACAGCATTTTCTAATAGGGGTCATCTTCCTGTAGACCAAGCAAGAGTTCCCTTTACCTTCTGCTTTCTTTGTAAGAAAACATTACAGAAGTCCTGCACACGCTCAACAGAGACTTCATCCAGAAGCAACACATCTTGCTCCTCATCTTCTGTGTGGAATATAGCCAGAGCTGGCAGCTGGGACTTCTTCACTTTGAAGAATGACATCACTTGTTCATTACCTTTCACATTGCTGTCTACCAGGATAAAGAGAATCTGTGATAGATAGACAAGGAAAAAAAAAAAAAAAAAGATAAAAACAGAGATTGAGAGAGAAAACAGATTCCCCAGCCATGATCATACAAAGCTGAATAGTGATATTATTGCAATGAGTTAAGATAGATTACAGGACATGTACCAGACTCCAGAGGACAACACTGCCAATGTTCAACTGTTGCCTGCAGTGCCTTTTTCCATATTTTATCAAGTCCAGACTCACAGTAGCAAAGTGTCTTATTCTTTTTTCTTTATCCACACTAAGACAGTGAAGGAGTCTCCATTTCTATTCTCTTTAATAGATGGGGAAACAAGATGTCTTCTGTCTTGGTGCAACGTGCAGAAAAAGATGACTCTTCTCCTTGAGTGTTACTAGGATAAGATAATTGCATCCTTGAAAGATTTTACGTTTCATAACATAAGTGCATAAACTGAGAAATATGGTCAATGATCTTAGTTAAATATTATCCATTGACAGTTGACATCCAAGACAAAAAAGCATACATCCATTTAATATACGTTATTTTGTCTTTGCTGTATCTTGCATAATCTACTTAGCCTAGCATGTTAAATGCACCTATGTACCTGGATATGCCTTGAATTATATTAAAAAAAAAAAAAAAAATTGTTTTTCTAAAGGAAATGAATGCACTGTGAAAATAATGGGCCTAGTTCCTAGTCTGTGATTCATGCTTTTCCTTTCAATCAAGAACATTCAAGTTAGTTCATTCTTTTTTCTTTTCTAAAAATAAACCTGGTATATTTCAAATTCTTCACTTCAATAAACTGACATTTACAATATATAAATAAACACATTTTCTCCAGAAAAAAATTTGTAGGCAAAAGTTTGTGGGAAGGAATAGTTACACTGGTGGAAGAGTTAACTGCAGCTAATCACTATGATAAAGAAACAGGAACAGTAATTTCACTGACTATGGCTGATATTTTCTCCATGCAATTTCTCTTTCAAAATTCACCTGTGCTCCAAAGGCAATAAGCCAATAGGCAGAGTTGTTGTGGAGACCTTCTCCCAGAGTGCTAAATTCATCATCTGGAAGAGTAAACCCTCGTGCCATTTTGACCCAACCCAAGAATCTACAAGCATGGCATAGCAAAGAGATGTGATTTCAACTCCTCTAGGTTAACATGAATTTAGTATGCATCCTGATGTCATTTCACCCAAACAGTACATGGACATGCTACTCTGCGTGATGTGTCCCTGAACAATAAGATTATACCCAGAGTACAGCCAGTGTATGGATGATTGCATTTGGACATGGATTACTAGGCAATCTTATTAAAGTGGCAAACTGAAGAAAATGATCTGTGATGAAAGATCTGATCTAAGAGGATAACGTCCAGTTTTTGGATGGGGCAGAAGTAATTTAAATCCTTCAGTACACTCAGGGGTATATTGATGGGTATATGATACCCATATAATACCCAATAATGGGTATATTGAGTATATATCTGGATATATCCTTCTAGCTAGTGATCTGGAAGCAAAGGCTGGTGTTGGAGGGAAGCACTCTCAAAGAAACTATAGAGGAAGTGGTACCACATTTTGACCAACTATCTTTACGTCATTTACCAACTTTTGATTTTCTCTTTGAAAGATCCGATGAATAACAACAAAAATTTGCTAAACAAACACCAGTTAAGAAGTTAATAAAAAAATAGATTTCCTAAACTGTTATATATTAACACGTTCTATGCTAAAACTCTTCAGCTTTAAAACGGATTAATAATATTGTAAAAGAGCAATATAAACTTTAGTTGACATTCTTCACCAAACCTCCATCTTTTGTTAAAAATCCCCAAACTAAAAAGTTATAAATATTTTATCCAGGAATACAAGAATAAAATAAGAAAAACAATAAAGAAAAGTTTGTGTTTAGACCTCAAAACACTTTTTGTTTGCTTCCATTATAGAAAAAAAAAGGATTAAAACTCAAACAACTGGCTCATCAGCTAGAAGGACTAAGTTGGATGTGTCTACTGACTCACATTTGGCTCAAAGAGTTTCAGGGTACAGAAATACAGCAGAAGTTCCTTCCACTCTTGAGAGAGATATTCCAGAAATATGGGACAGACTGCAATTGGGTATTTCTACTGTCACTTGAAAGCAGACTCTTTAATGTCTTCCTTTGGTATGAGTCTGTAGTCATGCAGTTATAACTTTGAGGCAGTCAGTATGGTGGATTTGTGTTGAGGCCACAAACACAGGAAGCCTCATCTCCCTCAGCAGCTGGAAAACAAGCAGATTTCTAAATGCAGACATTTCCATGACTGATTTGTCCTGGTGGAATTGGCATTTCCTCATGATAATTTATTTTGCTGAAAGATTCCCAACCAGCTGTAATTATAAAGAATTAATACAGCAACTAATGAAAATTACACTGATTCCCCTGCAAAGAAAGAAAGGATTTATTCCTTTATTAATTAATTGTTACTCACATTCTTCACATGAGACATCAAACTTCTGTTGTTTAAAAAATCATCTGATCTCAGGCAGTCATCTAGACCCTCTCTACAATAAGAGGTGAGAGGAATTTTATTCCACCTATTCTTGAAGGGAATGAAGTATGTGCCTGTCCTTATGGCCTTTGTTAGGACCACTTACCAAACTTACAGTTCATCAAAAAAAGAAAAAAATAGTATTCTACTCCTGATGCCAATCTCATATCACTGCTAGAAACCAGTAGTTTCACTCAAAAGAGAAAGTTTGTTTTCTGTCTTGAACTGTCCTGTATAAACTCTTTTCTTCATTTTTCCACAAAATTGTTTCATCTTATGCCAGTCTTCTTGTCTGTTTTTGGAGGCCTGCTACTAGAGGCAGTGAAGGATATTCTGCATGTCTGGGGCGTTCCCAGCACCAGTTCCTCCCTTCATATGATACTCCATGAACACGGAACACTGCAAAATTATCTGTGTACTATCTCTCAAAATATGTTCTACTTAGGAGAATTTTGCAGACTAGTGCTGTCTTGGCATCTTGACAACTTGATTTCTAGCCCAGTGCTTTTAGAACATGAAGTTCCAGGTAAGTACTAGGATGCTGTTGATGCTATTGCAAATGATGCTATTGCTCAAAGAGTTCAATTTAATTGAACATAGTATTCCAATGGTAGAAGACAATTTCATGTTTGCTATTTTTATCTCTAAGGCAGGTAAACAGGAAGGATGATCAAGCCTCATACACAGGGTTTGACCTTGAGCTTTACAGAGCTACAGCTATTCTTTGAGAAGGCTGCATAAGCAAAGAGATCGAATTCTTAAGCCTGAGTAACTTCTCACATAACTACAGCAGTTACTGCTGTAGCAGCAGTTTCTCAGAATTAATTTCTAAATGGATTCCATATATAAGTAAAAAGTGATACACATCATTTTGACATTGCATACCAAACATATCAGTTGCAGCAAAAGCTGCTTTTTATTTCTCATATAACCTTACTGAAACTTCTGCAAACACCCATGAAGTTCACCAGCTGTAATTGTCATGTTATACTCTGATAATGTGCAAAAAAAAAAATAAAGACACTTATGCTTGTTTGGCCCAGTGATGCAAATCTTGATATTTCCTTTCCAGCAGAAAGCCTGGCTTTTTGGCAGTACTTTTCTAAATAAGCACATATTTGATTGCTATGAGATCTTTCCAAGAAGACTGGTGGATTCTATCCTGCAGCTGCAGTGCTCTAAGTTCTCTCTGTTTGCTATTATCCATCCACACTTTTTTTTCTCAAGGTCTTCTAGAAAAGTACCATCTTTCTTTTTATTCTTGCCACTCTTGAATTATTATCTAACATTAGCACTTTCATCTTCAGCTTTTATAGCCTTCAGGTTGTACTATAATGTCTAGAGAAATCTAGAGTGTCTTCAGATACTCCTTACAGTTCAAATAACAGTCCTCACCTGACCTGTGCATTGATCCTTCACTTGAAAGCCTGAATTTCCTCTCAGCCAAAGGTGAAAAGACCATAAACTAGAGATGAAGGGATCATAATCCAGGAGCTGGCAGAGGATCACCTCCCTCACCATCCATTCTTTTCTCAGACAGCAGCAGAGCAGCGTGAAACAACTAGTACCTCCTCCTCTGCATGGGAACCTTCTCCAGCCCGTGCAGGTGCTCTGTCATTGTGGAAAAGGTACCATATGCACCGAGTGTCCCCAATCTTTTTTGGCACTTTGCAGTCAGTGTAAAACATTGCAGGCTCAGGTGGTGCGCGCTTACAGGGACTCTCCACTAGACAGCAAAGATCCCTTACTTGAACTTCTGACAACACTAACACACAGACAGCCAAACTATAGGCTTTGGATTATTCATCAGTCATTCTGAACAAAGTAAATTTAACTCAATAGTCTTGTTATTTATGCACAGAGAATTTGTGAGCTACAAAAAGACAGTATCTACTCAATAGTTTGCTTGTTTTAAAATAAATCTGAGTTAACTCGGTAGCCCTGATAACAGATAACTCCACTTAAGAAAAATAACCAACAGAGGTTTCCATGATACTGTGTAGTGGCTGCTTCTGGTACCCAAACTAATTCAGGTACTTCTACCTGACAAAGCAATGGAGAGGACTCTGAATGGACATATTACTCTGCTTACTCCTTTGAATCTAGATCTAAAATCTAGACACAAACAGGTGGGTCCTATCTGTCTCATATCGCCGTGTTAGGAGGGCACTCCACAGCACAATTCAGCTCTTAGAGTGCAACTCCTTTGAGAGAAAGAACTTGTTACACTCTCAATCACTTCTATCTATGGGCCTTGCAGTATCACTGCACTGAAACAGTAACAGTCAAATCTTCACAACTTTAAGCTCAATATTTCCCTCTAGCAACTCCCACTGTACTAATTTGATGGGAAAGTTGCCTGCATGAATAAAAAAAAAAAAGACTTTGGCTTGTTGTCTAGATCACAAATTATCTGGACTTCAGTACAATGTTGTCCAGTGTTTTTAAAGTATTTCTAGGAAAATTAAGTCACATCTACGCAGATTTGGGCTTGTCACATGCAGTGAAAATTGGGCACAGCCACATCAGCAAAGGATAGTGATGCTAAACAGAGATACACTGCATTAGAAGAGTTAGCTAGCTGGTGGGAGCACATTGCATCAGAATCTGCAGCTCATGGAGGACAGGAATAATGGTGTCACTTTTTCAAAGAAAGGAGTTTTCGTTCATTGGTGTGGATTTATCAAAACAAAACACTTTTCAATAGACCTTTTGGCTTTGGTGTATGGATTCTGACTCATCTCTTGGTGACAGGTGGGAGAGTGTAAGGTCCAGTGTAGTCCTGGCCACAAATAAATTTCAGAACTTCTGAGGATGCTTCGTTCTGAGGCAGCCCCCCAATTTCAAGCTGAACATATACTTGTTTTTAATTTGCCTCTACAATAATGCAAGCAGATGCCTGTAGGTGTTCTTGCTCCTAAGCCTCAAGATTTTCTAGCCCAATGCTCCTCCACTGCTATGAGCTTCTGCCTGCACACCCACTTGCTATTCTCCTCCTGCCTTCCCATTGTTCCAACCAATTGTAACTGCCAGTTCCTTCCTCTGATCCCTAGACACAAATTTCTCTGTAATCCAGCTGCTGGTGGAGAATCAGCCATGGGAAGATTTACTACTCGGGGACTCACTAAAGGGATGAGAATTGGGGGATATTTCTCTAAAAGTCATAATATGTTGTACCACCTTACTGTGAGAAACCTGACAAACTCATCTGCCATTCCTTTAAAACAGCCCAT
>JAVCKT010025110.1:7088-18442 GCA_032273925.1 Rhynchotus rufescens | reverse complement strand
CATTGAGGTGCTGGAGCATGTCCAAAGAAGGGCAACGTAGCTGGTGAAAGGGTTGGAGCACAGAGCTTGCAAGGAGCTGCTGCGGGAGCTTGAGTTATTTGGTTATTTAGTCTGGAGAAGTGGAGACTCATGGGAGACCTTATCACTCTCTACAAATACCTAAAAGTAGGTTACAGTGAGACAGAGGTCAATCTCTTCTTTGAAATGACTACGAATAGAACAAGGGGAAAATGCGTCAAGTTGCACCATGGCAAGTTCAAATTAGATGTTAGGAAAAACTTTTACACAGCAAGAGTAACTTGCACTGGAGCGGGCTGCCCAAGAAAGTAGTGGAGTCACCATCTCTCACAAGTGTTCAAGAAATGTGTAGATGACGCACTTACGAACATGGCTTAGTAGATGTAGTTGTGATGAGCTTATGGCTGGACTTGAAGGTCTTTTCCAGTCACAATGATTCTATGATTTTTTTTTTAATTTTAGTGGAAAAATATCCTTAATATATAGAAGGCTAATATCAATTACCATTGATCGTGACATCACGCTTCAGTGTTTTATTGATTTGGAATTGACCCAAATAGGATTAGAGAACACACGCCTACCTTTCTGAACTTCTTGACTTGGAGAAGTTCTGGAGTCATATATGGAAAAAAAAGCTTCTCAAAACTTCTCAGAAACAAGTATACTTGCTTTTAGAGTGCGTATACAGCAACTTTGAACAAATGGAATTTTAGATCTAAAAGACTGGGCATATACTTGAATATATATTATTAGGAAGAGTTTGGTTGATACTCTCCTCAAATCGTTCTAGTTGTGATTGTATGATATTTCAATTTGTTGTAATATTGCTGAGTCAGCTGCCCTCCTTGAAGATTGCAGGTCTTCTACCACATGCAACAAGTAAAGCTAGTAGTGCTCAAGGCCACGGGAGTCTCACCTTTGTCTCCTTGCCACAGAATAGAGATGTGAGAAAGACCCATCCTACAGAAAAACGTAGACCAAAGCATTCTCTATAGCAACAATAGCTACAATGAGATTATTGAACATATTACTGTTTCATAATTTTTGTATAATCTGTTCTGCCAGTATAAAATAGCCAAATGATTCTTGGGAAGGAGGAAGACGAATTTAGAGAGGGACTCTTCCTTTTTTTTTTTTTTTTTTTTTTTTTTTTTTGTGTTTTTGTCTGTCTGACATGATTGGTTTCTTTCCAGTTCACTTAAGGCATCCGCACTTAGATTATTCCATTTTGCTTCATCTTGATATATGCTTTTTTATTTCTTGTTGACCTTGAAGAAAACGCTTTTGAGATGAGTGAACTTAAGGCACATGAATCTTTAAAATGTGAGAATGTGTCTTGAATGAACAAGAAGTGCTAGTCAAGGGTTGGGCAAAGAAAGCCTAGCAGCAAAATTCTATGTTTCTAAATTTTCCTCCCACAAACTGTTTTAAAAGTTGTCCAGAAGAAGATCAAATCTTTAGAGGTATGTAGAGGTCATTCAAGAGAAATAGACTGTTGCTCCCTCTGTAGTTATCTTGAGTGATGTTTTTGCAACTTTTTAGCATTGAAATTTTAAAATAAAGATGATTTCTTTATGTAATTAACATAATGAATTGCTGCTGTATGATTATTTTCAGCCACATTTGTGCATGCACACAAATTTAACGATGTCACTGAATATTTTCCCTGCAAACTGAGAAATGGCAGCCAATCAAAGCAAGTCATTGCTTTTCAGCACTAGCTTCACTTCTTGTGCTAGGATCTGTAAATATTTCCTCATACATCATTGTCACAGTGCCATACATTTGAAATGTCATATTATGCAGTGTCTGCTGTCATAAGCGTAATATTAACAGCAGAGAGCAACAAAACACAACATGCAGAGAATAAATATGTATTTTCGATAGCTGTCTTGCCTACAGAGAGAGTTATTCGAGGGTCATTTGGGTGTATAGAAAATGCATCCTTTGAGTATCTTTGTCATCCTTCTAGGACCCTTTGTCCAATCCTGAAAACAAATGTAGCAATGTTTTTTTCTTTCTCTGATCTTTTGCTTCCAATGTGAGCAGGCCAGAAAAGGCAGATAGATACCATTCTTTTCAATAATTAATTTCAAATTATTTTTAATTCTCAAGTCTTTTATGAGAAATTACAGTGCTAAAGCAGAGCAAGAGGCAAACTTTCAGATGCCTATGTATTATATGTATATATTCTCCTGCCCTCCATTTACCATCAGATTTATGCTGTACTAGCACAGCAACAGAAGATTAAATAGGGATTAACCTTTCTGGTTACCCACAATTTCTCACACTATTTGTAGAAATAATATAATTTACCACTAGGTTATTATTTTCCTAGTGGAGTAATATTATTGGAGGCTAGAGAAGTCTGGACTGTATAATGACCTATTTATAATAATAATAAATGAAAAATGATCACATTATTATCCTCAAGAGGCTTCAGAGGAGGAAGTCCATGCTATGTTGTGTTTTGTTATTCAGACCATATATATCTCCTCAAAAGAACAGACTGTGCTGCTTAGAGTCAAACTCTACTGACCCATCTCTCCTTGTCCCCGAGTCCTGTTCATACCTTTTCTTGCTGTGCTGGAAGATTTGAGAAGGAGATACAGAGCTATTTGTGTCAGTATCTCCTTTTACATCTTGAATATTTCTAGGTTGGTGTTGAAGACCGAGCCTGGGCATGATTCACTTGCTCATTCATCAATATCTAGTACCATCAGAGATATCCTAGGAGTATCCAGCCTACCAGCTGCTCCAGACAGAATGGATCACATGTAGGTATTGTGACATATGTACCTTCTGCTCAAGGATTCAGATACTCTAGTGCATCTTACTTGCATTTCAAATTGTACTAGGTGCCTAAGTATGAATCACTGCATCAAGTCCAAGAAGTCAGTTTGCAGAATGGAAATGCATCTTCCATTTTCTGAATGCTCTGTTCTATAGAATAGCAGTGAAGAGGCAGAGATGGTCCTGAATTTCAGTTCCTACTTTTCGATTTCTCAGGCTCAGGGAAAAAAAAAATAAAATTAATCATGATGTAAGAATTTAAGGTAAGAGGAATTGATACTTGGAAATGTCTACCTGTTGTGGTTTTTGCTTTTGGTCACAGATCCTTGATTTATGAAATTTTGAGCAAATCAGGTTAATTTTCTAAAAATTGGCCGTTTCAGGTTGATTGTATTAAAAACTGTATTCCATTTATGTTGCATGAGAATCTTTTTGGTTTTTGATAACAAATGAACAAGAGGAATCTCTGCCATCATAGAAACAAGGGATCCTCGATCTGAGACTATAAGAACAAGTCCAAATGGCAAGAGTCCAAATAATGCCTCATTTGTTCTTAAGTACTTCTGAGGACAGTAATTTCTTAAATTACCCAGGTTTTCTAAGACTTAACTCCCTTTATAAACAAACAAATTTTCCCTATACTTTGCACAAATCTTTTTCTTTCTCTTTTTTTTTTTAACCAGTGATGCCAATTTATTCTATATAGAGGGTATACAGAAAACAATTAATCACTGTCATGTTTATGACAGTATTTCATACACTCTCATTATACCTCTTCTTTATTTGAAACTAAGCCAGTCCCATTCCTTCAGTCTCTTCTCATAGACTATATTTATCAGCTTTGTTGTTTGTTTTTGCACAACACATTTTTGCACAACACATATCCTACATTTGCCTTTGCCTATTGCCTCAAGTCCAGTTTGTCCCTGGTTCTTTTTCTTGTCTAGAGTTCTTTTTGCTTGCTGATGATAATGATGGTAGTAGATGATAGGTATCTAACCTAACCTTGACAATCTTTTGTCAAGAGCAAGACTATGTTGTGCAAGGTGCTGTGTAAACTGAGACCACTGAGACAGCTCTGTCCCAATCAGACTCTGCCACCCTTTCAAACCATGGGAGGTTGAAACTACTCACTGTATATTTATTTATGATTTACACCACTCAGCTGAGAATCTCTTTTCTACTACTTAAAACCTAGTTTCTTCCTTGTTGTTTGAGTGGATTCTGTTAAATCTCATTCTACTTCCCATGCTTAACAATAATTAACTGAAAAGAGCAATTCTCTAGACAGTACGTGCAGAGAGTTCCCAGTATCAAGGACCACTTTTCTGATTTTATTCAGCATGTCTACAGAAGATAGTGCCTCATGTTTTTACCATGTGCAACATGAAGGAGTTTTAATTGCTTTGTGAAGCTTTTTTTTACATTAAGCTTCAAAAAAATATGTTGGAAAAATCTCTCATAGTTGTTATATCCAGATTGTGGATATGAAAGGATAGTCATATGAATCAGTAAAAGATGTGCTAAGGATTAGGCACAGAATTCTACATGGCATATCCTAAAGTATATTTTTCTACCCATCTCGATTCTGCTCTCCCCACTTTAATAAGCACCAGAAGGAATGTGGTACCATCTCTAGATGACATGAAGGAAGCTGGTAGAGCTAACTAACTAAATTACTTTTTAAAAGGCAACTAATGTAGTATTTCTGTTATGTGTGTAGCATTTTTTAAATGCAAATATTTCAACTTCCTCTCCTTCTTTTTATTTAAATGAAGATTATAATTTAGAAAGCTATTTATTTACCAAAGTTTGCTGGTGACTTCAACTTGTACTGTAGCAACCTTATACATTAAGAAGTTGCCTTGATCATAACAATGATCATTTTTTGGCTTTTCAGCCTGGGTGGTAACAGTGCTGATTGCAGCCCAAGATCTTCTCAGCAGCACATACATGTTTATAGTCACAGGCATTTATGTGTGCTTAGGTTTTTGATTTTAGTTGTATTGTGAGGGTAAATGGCTATTAAAAGCTATGGGTAGAGCAACATTTTCAGGCTTTAACACAATTGCTGTCTGTCCTGCAGGTGGCATTGTGCAGCAAGAAGACAGCTTGGCCAACAGACACAAAGGGAAAAGTTAAAATTAGCTTGCTTCATGAATGTATGTCCAAATGCTGTCTTATGCTTCTGACTAGGAGAATCCGCTTCTTGCTCTAGTGCCAATAATAAATCTGAGTACTTGTCAAAACAAATGCTGGAATCATTATTGAAATCACTATATTTGCTATATAGTCCTTGGACCCATTTGGGAATGGACATTTATAGCTCTGTTCTCTCCCTCTTTTTTTTTTTTTTAAATTCTTCATCTTTTTTTTCCCTTTGTGCTAGGCAGAGAAGTCACTGGTTTAAAGAAGATTCTGTAAAATATCTTCAAGCCAATTTATATCTTCTGTTTCTGTAGGTGTTCCGTCAGGTTTCTGTCTTTGTTTTATTCTTCCAGCTGGTTCTCTTGGGTATGTTGCTGCCAAATCCTTCCACTTGCCACACTACAAATTCAAACACCAGCCACATTTCCAGTCTTGTTACCACAGGTTTTCATGTTTGGGTATTCTTGTTCTCTTGGAGCCTATATTTACACTTTTCGTATTACAAGAGTACTGCAATGCTCTTTCTATATATATTTTGAATACTTTCAGCTATTTGTTTCTACTTTAAGCAGGCGTCCTCACTTTCACACTGTCAGAAAGTTTTTTTTTTTTGCTAATTGTACAATTTTTTTTTAACCTAAGAGTGCCATTTTCAAGAAAAAACTAAAGAGACTTTGTTGCTATTGCAGATCAGTCACTGAAATCCAGAAGTCTTGCTCATAGACTTTATTCCATTCCATGTAACTTTATTCAGTCTATGGTGATTTGATCAGAAATATTTGCAGTGAAGGATGATGAATTATTTAATGTGCTTGATCTTTAAGACTTCTTCAGTACTTAAAAAACTAAAGAGAAATTCTTTTGACCTGCATTTTTTTGACCTGCTTATTTTTCCTGCTCTTTTGGTATGTTTAATTGGTCACTGGATCTTAGAAGTATTATTAAGACAGGAGATAGCAGTGGGTGTGCACTGTGGTAACAGATATACATGGCTTTTGTAGAGTGAAACTTCTAAATTGATGCCTCCGTTTCTGCAATTCCACTTGTGCACATAAATAAAAGGGCTACATGAGCAAAAAACTAATATTTTCATAGTGGAACCAATGTAAAAAAGCAGATTTGCTCTTGTAGATGCTGCCATTTTCCTCCTAGTGAAAAACTGTGAATTAAATGTTACAGTTCAAAATGTCTTTTAATCTAAAAACATTCCTCATTTATTGAGTTTATTTCCATGCAAATTTATCCCTATTATTGCCTTTAAAGCATCTAAAATAGGTTGCAATGTAAATTGTATTCCTTATTTATTTAAATACAATTTACTTTAATTTGTGTAATATATGGTGCTGTACCCCAATATTTGAATCAAATTCCCAAGTGTTTGTGTGTGTTCTCTTTCAAGTTTTTCATTTTCTTGTATCTTTCTCTTATCTTTAGACAGAATCTTGTTTGCTTATTATCAGATAGTAAAATTTCATACATTTTACCCAGCATCAGCCTCACTTGCCATATTCTTCTTCTGCTTTATGTTTCTTTTCTTGAAGATATGATCAGATGTTTAAGGAATTGACTAACCTATGTATCTGTCTTTCCTAATTGTTTTTACAGTAGCAGATCAGATGAATCATTAGCAGTCTGAAGAATTTAATAAAATTACTCCTAATCATGCTGTTTTTATCACCTATTTCAAAATATACTTATGGTGTCATCCTCAGACCAGGATTCTTCTGCTTCCTTCCCATGATTTGTTAATATGACAGGTATAATTGATGATCATTCACTGAAGTGCTGGGGAAGGGCATTCAGCAAGGCTGACTGTATTTCAGATCCCTGATTTTAGAAAAGTGCAGCTAGCTCTGCCAGACAATCAGAGCTTTGGTGATTTATTATTCTACAGGAATGGCCCTGTGCCCCACCTCTGCCGCCGTGTTGTGTCCAGGACTCTGAGGCAATGCACTGCACCTTGACTTGCAGCTTTGCCACTGTATAAAGAGGGGTATAAGGATAATCGACTCAGTTCAGCCCTGAGCTCCAAGGGTCTTGGCCTTGGGGCAATCCATTGCGTGGGAGGTTGCTCAATTCAAGAAAATATTTCTTTCCCTTGAGAAGCCAACCCAGCATCCAGCAGAGAGAATAGAGATGTGCAAGGACAGAGTGGAGTTGGGAAAACCAGGAGATGGCTTTGATTCCGTGCCCTGGCCAAAGTCTATAATAATGTAAGGTGGCACCCGGCTGGTTCTACCCCGCCACAGCTGTGCACTTGGGAATAAAGTTGATGAAAGCTTGCAGTTTTGGCATCCTTTTTTTTTTTTTTTTTCCCATTCACTTCCTGCTAAGGTTATTTTAAAATTATTATTGTTATTGCTACAACTCTACCGGATTTTCTTTGAACATGTTCTCTACTTGTCTTCCTCCCCTTGCTCAAGTAAGCTATATTTGGAAATCTTTTAATGTAGTATTTCTACCATCTGCTATCTGCGGCAATTATTCAAATTATTTGCAACCCTCTGTGCCAGCAAGGGTGAATCAAGCACAGTCCTTTAAAAGCTAGAGATTTCCTGATTGGCATATTTTTACCTTGGGACATGCCATAACTTGTATAGATCTATAATTCCCTGGGGGGCATGGATGCTTACATTCCAAGTTCTTTCAGTGCTTGAGTCTCAAGATAGAGCTATCTCCTGATTTCTAAAGGACAGATCATGAGAAGGAAGGCACATTTTTATTTTCTCTGAGTTTTCTATTTTTGAACGTTTTCTTTCCTTTAGAGTCTCAACCTGTGTTAGAATTTTCCAAATCCTGATTAATTATTCAAAGGACTGAGCAAACCATATACCTTTATATAAACTACTGGCTAGTCTAACTGCCTGGCTGTGATTCAAAATACACATCCCTTTCAGTTTTGTTATGCTTAAAGTATTCCAGTAGTCTGATCTATGTTCAACCTATGTCTTGTGATATTTATCTGCTATAATAAAAGGAATGATTTCCATACTTTTTGTCCTGCACCACTTCTTCCTAATAAATCATACTTGTTTCTGAAAGGGGAAGTCAAGCTTAGGATATCAGTGGATCTGCATAAGCAGTTCACAGACTTAATTTTTGCAAGGAAATAGAATGCAGTCAGGAAAAATAATGCATATGAAAGGAAGAATGATAAACTGCTTTGGAAGGTGTCATAATATTATAAAAAAAATTAAACACCCTCTGTGCCAATGCACATACATTCTAGCTATGAGTAACAGTCATTCTGGTGCAGTTAAAGCCTCCTCAGTTAAGGAGGTTTTTCAAACCAGATAAAGTAACACTACCACCAGTACAAACCTTTTTAGCTTTCAGGGAGTGTTTTAAATATTTTATAGATATGCCTCTTCATATGAAAGGAGCGTGCAACCACCTGTGTCCTCACACAAGATACCAGCTTAGGGTTAATTAGTTTTATTTTCAAAGTCCTATTAGAACCACTGCCCGTGCTTGTGTTCTGGGCAACAATTACTACTGACATTTAAGGCTGCTAACGGTTTGGGCACTAAAATAATACAATCTCCAGGTCTCCAAACTGGAGATGATGATGAGGCACATTAAAAATGCATGGTTTTGAATCTTTTTTTAGAAATATGTGAAGGTTTTTCAGAATTTACAAACAGGTTATTCATTGCTATAGCTGCAGAAATACAGAACATAATTCATCAGCGAAAATGTTTTTTGTATGGTTCTGAGTACTACAAATGATTTCTCTTTTGTCCAAAGGTTTCTGCCAGAGTTTTCACTAAGCTGCCAGTATCTGTTTCTGTTTTATTTTATACCAAGTATTGTGAGAGGAGGTGCGGGTCACCTTTATTGTACTTCCTCTTCTGTGGTTATTATTTATTACTATCTTAAAGAAATACCATTTTATCGGAAGCAACTACCTATGCCTACATTAAAGAATTTCATTCTTGTTGGCGCACAAACACAGAAAGTTCCATCTGAATATGAGAAAAATTTACTGTGAGGTTCATCAAGCCCTAGAGCGAATTGCCCAGGGTGGTTGGGGGATCTCCGTCCTTGTAGATATTTAAAAGCTATCTGGGCCCAATCCTGCTATAGCTGCTCCTGCTTCAGCATTGGGGTTGGACTTGAAGATCTCCAGTGATGCCTTCCAATCTCAGTCATTCTGTGGTTCTGTATATTGGAAAATGCTCCACATTTGAGTATGAAACATCTGTCATTACTTGCAGAAAGGAATTACTGATCACTGTGCTCTTTCAATAGTTCTTCCAACCAAAGGCAGATGTTACTCACTACGCTGATATGATTCTGCACTTCAGTTCTACTGATTTGCCTCACTCCTAAGGAATTCAGTCACTTTCTAGACATTTAGGCTTCTGCAGAGCTAAAAATATTTTTAGGCATCACTACTAAAGAGTTGCAAGACCAGTGAAGGTAGAGACTGGATCACATAAAGCCTCTAAGCTTTGATACAACAACAAAAACAAGACTGAAACTACATGGAAGCATCAAGAACTTTTGTCCTCATTTAATTTATTTTTTATTGTTTTAGAACAATATTCAACAGTAGGTAGGTTTGAGATTATAATTTTTCACATTTATAGTATTATATGCTGAGCAAAATGCAAGTGTCCTGTGGTATTTCAAAGGCTTGCCTCTGAAAAATATATGCTTACATTGATCACACCTGATATTAGATATTGTGGATGAAATACAGAATTTAAACAAATTTCTCTCTCAACATGCCAATATTGTTTGATTCTTAAATTACTGAGAAAGATTTATGGATTCAGTTCAAAACAGACAATTTATATTATTTCTTTTATTATTCTTCTTTAACATCTTTTTTTTTAAAGTAATTCTGCTTATGAATTTCTGCATGGTGTCTATTCAAAATGCAGCTTTCTACTTCTGCAGAGATCATCTTCTAGCTAGTGAAAGAAAATGAGTCCTGGATCCTTTTTCAATCAATACCTGGCTTATAGGCTGCGACTACAAACAAGGCTTCCAATTACTGCCAGTTGCGATGGTGGCTTTTATTGTATTAAGATCACTAACGAATTTACGAGCTTGTCTGTTGGGAGTGTAGTTCTGAAAGCAGGCAATAAAAAGTGATTCAAGATGAGGAAAAATGCAGGAAAGTGATGAAGATGGAGCTCAGCAGAGTGGTAATTGGGAGAGCTTCTATGACTTGTCTCATGTAAGCTGTCAGGCTAGGTGCTGTAACTGTTTTATGAAATTCTGAATAAAATGTGTCTATAAATAAGTGCATTGCTGCAGCCAATTGTTTGTACGAGTGTAACAAACTGCAGTGTGTCCTTTTGAGAAACTAGGTAAAAATCTGTCCTGATTGTGTTTACAATCCTTCCAAAACAACAGTGCTGACTATTGGCAGTTTTCTTATCCCACAAAATTTTCCAAATTTATCTTATGCATTTTCCATCTCACATCAGGATGAAACCATGACTTTTCAAGGTGATTCAGGGGAAACAAATAGAAATTCTACAGTTTATTAAATGATTTGTTGATCAGAAGATTTATGTGAGAGACCAAAGATTAAGTTTCCATCGTGTCTGATTTCAAATAGTAGCACCAGAATTCTGGTGTTCAGAGTTGTTATCTGTTACTTTTAGCAGAAATCTAATTCTCAAGCTGACATGACTTCTTAATTACAGTTTTTCTGTAGCCTCTATATTCTCACACTCATATTTGTTTTGATCAACCAAACAAAATACCTCTTAGTGAAAGTTCTTTTTCTTTTTTCTTTTTCTTGTGGAAAATATTCACAGTATACATCTTCCCTTTTCATTTGTCTTTCGCATCTTCTCCCTTGTACTTTCCAAGTTTCTCTTCTCATAATCTGAAAATGCTGCTGGATACAGACAAGCCAATAGTTAGTCCAGTCCCAGACGGTCTTTTGTTCAGGTAATTACTCGGAACCATCACAGCTCTTAAGAGTCCTTACTTCCCTGACTGGGAGATTGACTGATTGAAAGATTAGGTTAGGCAGACATTTATAGCCAGCCTAGTAAGAAAAAAAACAAAGGAAAAATGCAGACTTCTCCTGGATGTTTTCCAAAGTTATGCTCAGGGGTTGGAGCCAAATGAGCTTCCTTTGGTTGGATTGGAAGAGCATCATCCCTCCAGTCACGGGCACTGGAGCCATGCTGGTATTTGCCCTGAAACTGGTATCATGCTCTGCAGGAGGTCTAACATTTTAAAGAAGAATTTCTACCAAGCTTCTCAGTGATAAATAATGTGATTCTTCTTAAAATAAAGCCAGTGATTTAGATTTAGAGCTGATTTATTTGTCTTGCTGTCTCATTTGCTAAAGACATTTGCTGGCATATACCAGATGACATAACACATTTATAAAAAACAAAATTCATTCTTTTTTTTCTTTTCTT
>JAVCKT010025105.1:39700-53051 GCA_032273925.1 Rhynchotus rufescens | reverse complement strand
TTTATTTTCCTGCCTTAGAGAGCTGAAGGAGGGTCTGTGCTTGTTACTCCTTCAAACTGGGCTTGATATGATCCAAAGCATTTGTGGATGGATAATTGGGCTCTGATTGATTCCTGTAATATTTCTGTGGGAGTTAAGCCCAAGCTCAGGGAAATCATTGGTGTTCCTTAGCACTAGCCCGCTGGAGCTACGGACAAGTGGTATTTAAAAAATGCCTTTCTGAGGTTCTTTGATTTTCCTTAACTCGGAAAATGTAGTTATTTATAAGGTAGTATCAAGATAATATGTGGTAAAAAATCGACAGTCTTTTCTTTTTTTGTTTTTTTTTGTCCTCCCAGAGATAAATATAAAATTACTTTGCTAAATTTCTAGGCATTTTGATGACATTTGCCACTACAAACCTAGTATGGAGCAGATTTTTATCTTTAGAGATTTTGAATCACACCAGTTGACCAAATTATGTCAAAAGTTGCTCAAGAGAAACTGAATTTAAACTTCCACGAACAGAGTCTGGAATTTGTCATAAGAAAGAACTTGGTCTCCGGAGCCTGTGTGTTGAATGGGGGAGATGGAAACACACTGAAAAAATAAATCACCTGTGCTGTGCTGCAGAGAGAGCGACATGTGAGCATATAATCATTAGCTAAATGGCATATTACTAACTAATCTGGGGTTTCAATCATCTGGGCTTTGCAGCAGCGGCAGTAAAATTTGCTGGAACTGAGGTTATGGAAACATCATGGAGCAGAAATGCAGATATTGGTTGAAAATCAGTGCTAATTGAATCTTTGTGAATATTCTGGTCTTATTAAAATATTTTAAAATGTGCTGGCTTGTTTTAAAGAGCAAACTGTGCTTTCATAGTGTGGCATGCCGCAAGCAAACATGTGAGTGAAGGTGTTGCAGCAGAACGAGATCTTAGATAACATGGGCTTTTCTTCTCCAGCTGGTTCTAGCTGAATTTTGCAGTATTTAATTGGATAAAATCTCTGATGATATTGCTGCAAGGCCTCCAAGGAAGTCAAGAATATTCTGCATCCTTTTTGTTCCCCCTTTTATGAATTTCATTGAAATAGTTTGATGCACTGTGATACGTGTGGTGGGAGGCTGTTTGACGCAATGGGAGATCAAGGTTTCCTGTGAACATGGGACACTAATATTAACTTCTTTTTAATAAGGTCTTACTTACAATTCATTGTATAAATATGAACTTCTGCTTTCATTATATTTTTCCTAAAGTTCATGTAGTTTTTACAATGAAAAATGTTTTCTTCAATCAAAGCAACATATGTCCAAGAAATGAAAGCACAACTAAAATGGCTCTTATTTGTCTGCTATTTAATTGATTAGTGTGTGTAGTGTGGAGAGAAAAGAGGTATGTTGGTTTTCATGAATATTAATACACTCCAAGGTTTGACAGCTTGAATGTAGGTTACAGAGTTTCAGTTCATTAGTGATACCAGGAAAGGAATTACAGTTTCTGGGAGACAGGTAGAGTCTCCAGTGACGGGTTCTTAGGTTGTTGGTTGTTGTTACTCCAGATGGGTGAAAGACCCTTGGACACACACACGAGGAATAAAGCAAGCCCCTCCACAGGGAGGTAAATGCAGAGAATGGTGATAGGGAGAGCAGGGAAAGGCTTTGAGTGCCTTCATCGTGGGCAGGATGTCCTTCCAGTACAGCTTTGCTGGTGTATGTGGTGCTCCTGCTTTTCCTATTTCATCTGCCTCCCCAAAGTACCGAGCTCCTTCACTTAATGAACCTGTTTTTCCCCTTATTCCCTCTTCCATCCCTGCTACAATGCTTCACACCTCAACTCAAGCAAGGCAGCTTTGCAAAATGACTTGCTGTCTTGCAATGGACTATGTCCTAGGACATCGTTTTGGTCAAGTCCCTCCTAGAACAAAATTCTGGTTGAGTCTCTTTAAGCTCTTCTTAGAGCATGGATTTTCACCACAGGAACAACTTCAAAACTCACTACCTCTTACACCAGACAGTTGACTTTGGCAGTCTGGGGAAGGTAAATCATATTTTGCAGCCAGCTTGGCTACCTTGTAGATTTGAGAACATGCACACTGATTATTTTTCCATTGAATACAAACAGGAGACATAAATTTTTCAAGGTAGCTGCTAACGTACAATTTGTAATCGTTTTAACATCGCCTGGTTTTCGAAAACTGCTGAGCCATTCTTGCTCTCAAGATCAGACTTATTTAAGGTATTGCAATTAGGCACCAGAAAGCACTTGTTGCCTATGAAGATCCTAGTTCCTGAGATTTTGTTTGGATTTTGATAGATAAAACTTTCCCCAGACATGACAGATTAGCAAGCCTATAAATATAATTGAAGTCTAAATTGTACATCGTAATGATGAAGCTGGCTGTCCTTCCTCCCCAAGAAAATTTTCATTTCTGTTACTAATCACTCTTAAATCCATCTTGGGTCACTGCAAGGTCGTTAGGTTTTCTGTTTTGATTTTTCTTAAATGAGTTTAAAGTACTGTGGGTTTATGCTGCTCGTAACTCTCTGAATTATAAGGAGGCATAAATCAAGCCGGAATGGGCAATAAATCTGCAGTAAAAATATTCTGGGATGTGGCTGACTTTTCGCAGTTGATGGAAATCTGCCTGGCACGAACTATTTAATTATACCAGTGATGCTGCTTTTCCAGCAAGATATAACAGAGTGGTTGGTGGTAGAGCCCATGCTGGAGGTCACTGGTGAGCCCGTTAAGCTTATCTACATGGCGTGGCCTTGCCAAATAAAAAAGTTTTGGTGGTGACATTCTTGATCCTGGAAGGAGATCAAAGGTGTTTGCTTACTCTCTGGGTCCAGGTGCTGGTACCCAGTGAGGACCACACCGCGAAAGTGCCCGAGCGCAGCCTTTTGTGCCAAAGTTGGGCAATTTGGACGTGGACAAGACCGAGGTTTCCCCTTCATCCTCCCCATGCTGTGCAGCTGCCCAGCAGCCTGCACTGGGCGCCACCGGCCTTTGAGAACTGTGCGTGCTCGGTACATTTGTAGAAAACCTTGCCTTTCTGGCACGTATTTAAAGGCCTGAGCTTTTCCCCACAGGAATCGAGGAAGTTTTCTGCTGGCTTTAGTAGGAAGCAGATTATTTCTCGAAACTTAATAAATAGGTTGTTTTGCTAACTGGGTGTTCCATTTTAAAAATAGCGCTGTTTGGTTTTTATTCTTTCCTGCTTATCAGAATAACATTACATGATACAATACCATTGAATGATGTCGATCAAAACGATGATAAAAACATATGCGAAAACAAGATGAACTGCATTTGACATTTTCTATAATGCTTTGCAGTTCAGAAATGTTCAGTGTGCTCATGAATAATAACACCCCAGCCTCGACCGTAAAAGCCATTAAATATGAAAGCATCACAGTCAGTTAGGTGGGACTCCATATGTGCTGGCAGATAAGGGAGGTAGGGAGCCCTGTGCAGCTTTAGACCATAATATGGCAAGAAATCCACTTTAGGATTAACTTTTCCCTGCACGGAGCACAATTTTAGCCTTTTTGACATGTTTGATGGGATATGGGGTATGTAGTTCCCTGCACTAATATAAATTGTCTCTCTGTGCCCAAGAGAAATCACCATACAGATGTGCAGGCTGTTGGCCCTCTTATAACCAGAGCAGTCCTATAAAACTCCCTAAAAAATATGGAATAACTTTTTAAAAATGTATAATGAGATTATTATAAAATCTTTTATCACAAATCACATTTATATGAGCACATTTGAAATTTCTGAAATGAAGAAGCAATGACAGAGACAAATTCAGCATGCTGGGAAGGTGGCTGCTCGGTGGCTCCATGTGCTGGTGGTGGGTAAATATCTTGTGTCTTAGAATTTTCTTCAGGATAAACAAAATGTTTGATCCTCTGGAAAACTTTGTTGGCGCAAGGTAGGCTTCACCTTATTTCAACTCATGCTCAAAATAATCTTGTGGGCCTGTTGTTGTTCTTGGAAACTACAAGGGAAGAACATATGTTAAGCGTTGGTAATGTCAGTTAAGCCCTTAATTAGTGATGAACGAGCCTCCGTTTTCTTTCCTGTGGCTCCGTTTGGATACTGCTCAAAAGCACCGCTATTTTGCAGGATTTAGCAGAGTTTTCTGAAACCTGAAAGTTTTGCAAAGCTGCATGTTTAGTTCTACTAGTAATAAGGTTTTCCTAGGATTTCTAGCTTATGGCAAGGCTGGAAATCCCTCAACTATCCACTGGCTGGTTTTGCCACTGTGAGATGGGGATGAGGACAGCGGAAGATGGGAGGAAGCGAAGTGGCCTAGGAAGGATGGTTTGGAGATTAGATCAGCCTTGTGCGTTCTCCTGAACGCAGGAACATATTAGGTCTACTTTGGGAGAAGATCAGTGTGCCCTTGTTCCAGCAAAGCTCAATTCCTACTTTTTTACGTAAGTAGATAAATACAGGATAGGAGTGCACCTGGAAAAGGTCATGTGGTGAATGCTTGGTGTCTGGTGAGTAACTGGTGTCTGCATGTCCTACCCAGAGAGGTGGAATGGGAATGGGAGCAGAGGCAGGAGCTGCTCTGGGGCCTCCCCACTCTTTCGCCCAGTTACAAGCGGAGCCATGAGCAGCAGCAGTCTGTAGGATGGTGGCTATGGGAATACCTCTGCTTCCAGAAGAGAAGTGCAAATGGGTGCTCACAAAGATTGGTAGGTCTGAAGGGTTTTTGCAATTAAAGCTTTCCTCGGTTTGCTGTGCCTTTCAACTTGTTTCAGAGCTTTTCTCGGCTCTGTTTTTAGCATAGCGCTTTTCAAAATAAGACAAAACTCTTCGCTCCGGCCTGACATGAGCAGAGCTCCCAGCGCATGACTAGGCCCCTTTCCATGTTACCTTGGCTGGCCTCTGTCACAACAGTTTTTTCACATCCTCTTACAGGCACTGAATTAAAGGTTATTTCCTTGCCTGCTTCTTATCGCTCTGATCTTTTGCCAGCTCTTCACATCTCCTGCAGGTTTGCTCTGGATCCGCTATTCCCACATCTACCCTCCGCCTGCGACTTTCTCTGACATTTGCATTTCTTCAGTAGCCCTCAGCTTCTTTCTCTCCCCTTTTAGTCTTTAAGATTTTGATTTACTTTGCAGCCTTCTCACTGGAACAACAATATGAAATTATTGATATTTGTGGACCAACAGTATGAAATGATGGATATTTGTGTACAGTGAGCGTCATGTCATGAATCCCAAGCTGTTTGGACTGCTCAAAAGGTTTTTGTGTTTTCTGGCTGCTTAGCCAAAAAAAAAATCTCTCCTTTTAATTGCTTCTTCAATACATCTTCCAGGTGGCTTTCCTCTGTGGTGTATTTGTTTATTAGCTTTGGGATCTTTCGGAGATTAGAAGTAGTCATAGCAAGGCCTGGCAAGGATTAAGGCTCAGTAATGATGCTACAGCTTTCTGTCTTCACACAGGAGAAAAGAAAAAGGATATATCCGGTGGGGAGAGGAAGGTGGAGGAATCAATGAATGGGAGAAATTTTTTAAAAAAGGAGGAAAAAGGAAAGGCATCTCTTTAATTTTGAAGT
Source organism: Rhynchotus rufescens (assembly GCA_032273925.1). Classification (NCBI taxonomy): domain Eukaryota; kingdom Metazoa; phylum Chordata; class Aves; order Tinamiformes; family Tinamidae; genus Rhynchotus; species Rhynchotus rufescens. The sequence continues at coordinate 47,487 of JAVCKT010025105.1, read as the reverse complement.
TACAGCATGTCTGTTTCTCTGCTAAGGTTATTTTTCCTGGATTAAACAAAAGTGACCGAAGTGCGTCTGAAGCTAGCGTAGCGTGCAAGGATGTCCTTGTGACACGTGGCGAGGAGGTGCGAGTCCCACCATGTTCGTTCTGCTGCTCTCTTTTCCATGAGTCCTCCTTTCCTGTGCAATATTTCTACCGCAACGTGGGTCTGGGAAACCATTATTTGGAGCAGGCAGCACCCAAGGTTTTGCCATTAAAGCTTTTACTGTTCGTTGCACAAAAGGCACCTTGAATCCAAGCCTTCTCCCTCCAGAGCGAGATCCCTGCTGGCAGGGCAATCAGCAGCTGGGGAAGGGAAGATTTTGCATCCTCATCCGGCAGGGAAAGCAGACACTAAAGAAGCTTTTCTCAGCCTTTTATTTTTCTGCCTGTTTTCAGAGTACACCTGAAATGAAAAACAGCTGGAAGAGCCACTGTTATTAAAGGTGGAAAATAGCTAGTGGTGAAGCTCAGGGGAAACGCAGCGGGAGCCGCGGCGGCCCTGAGCTGGGCTCCTGCTCCGCCTGCTGCCACCGCTGCCTTCCCGCCGGCGCCATCTTCCCCCTGGCGCCATCTTCCCCCTCTGCACCGGGGCCAGGGGCACCGATGCCTTAACACCTACCGTTATTAAGAGCCCGCGAGTTGTCTGCCTGCCTCCCCCGCAGCTGCTGTCGTTGAAGCCCTCACAAGTGGCTGCCACCACTGGGGAGAGCCGCGGGGCGCCGCGTCCTGCCATGAGGCGCTCGGGCCTCGCCCCGCGTGCCCCGGTGCGCCGCGCTCAGGAGCCAGGCGCAAGACGCCCTGTCTAGACGCTCTCTGCGGTGGGTTTTCAGCTTCAGGCTCGACATGCTCCGTTTCTCCGGAGTCATTCAAGTCCGCTGACCTTCAGGCCCTCTTAAAAAAAAAAAACTCCGTCATGTTTAGGAGTTTTGGTGATATTTCTTGTGTTTGTAATAAATGGCTTTGGCCTTCTCTTCTGTCTTCTTGTATTCCTTATCTAATTCATTTCTAGAGTCTCTTTGATTTATACTACTGCCTACAATAAAGGAATACACTGTGTTAAGGACCTCGTTGGGTATTTTGGGCAAGGTAAAGATCAGTTGTGTGCACTTGGTGTGCTCTTTTTAACCTAACTAATCCTCGAGCATGCAGGTCTCAAAGGAATGGACTTCTGTAGCAAGACAGAGCAAAGCCTACCAGCAGCTCTACTGGTATGCAGGTGTTGGGCTTGGAGATTGCGCATAGTATGGTTTGCTGTTGGTCTTTGGGTTTTGCTGTTGGGCTTTGGGTATAGGCAGATGGAGGCATCCCGCAGCCCAGGCTCGGCAAAGCCTGGCTTGGTCTTGGCAGGACATAGCTGTGGCTTTATGAAGCATGTTTTAATGGAAATGTCTCACAGAAGACAGGAGCGAACTTTCCCACAGGCAGTTTGGCTTTATGGAGGTGGCGGTGGGGATGCCTCTCCCAGGGCTCATAACACACCGTGGAGAATGTGGTCTCTGTTACTGCACTTAACTACAGGCCTATACAGGCTCTTCCTATATTGAACAAAACACTTGTGTGATGATTGAGCCAGTTTTTAGTTAATATATGGGGCTGTCATAGCACAGAATATAATCCTGCTTTTAAATAATGTCTCGTTTGCCATGCAGACAGCATCTATCTGTATTTCAGGATAGATAAACTTAACCTTGGTCTTCCTTAACAGTGACTCAGCTGACCTCAATTATTCCCAGCTCTGGTGGAAATGAATCAGAGTAATTTTTGATGACAAAATATTGCCAAAATAACTAAGTGTATAGAAATTATGTTTGAGATTAATATGGAAAGATAATATGGTGTAGGTGTGATATACTTATCCCTAAACTAGGACTAACAAAACCAAGATAAATCCAATATTGAGATTACATTCAAAGAAACCCAAGCAAATGAAGACAGAAATGTAAAGGAAGAATAACACAGCAATTTCCTCTCAGTAAGGGGGTTTGCATTTGTTGCAGGTGGAATGGGCTGGTTGGAAGGGACAAGGAGGGAATGTGATGGGCAAGGAGGAGTCGAGGAGCACCCGTGGCAGCTCTCCTGCTACAACCTGTTCCCTTGTGCTTGCCTGGGCCAGAGCTCATCCCGGCAACGTGCTCCGGTTACGCTGCAGGTTGTTCTCATCTTAGCAGAAATTGTGCAGCAGCAGCTCTCAGCAGCGAGCTGGAATCAAGCTTTGAAATGATCTACTAAGAAAGAGACTTGAAATGGTACTCAAAAATAGTAGATCATTGCAGAAGCCAAGATCATTGCTGGCGTTTTTGAGCTCGCTTATCTTCTGAATTTGAAACCGATAGTCTGTCAGTTCAACTAACGATATCTCCAGCTGTACTAACCAAACATTATTTTGGTGGAAAGCCTAAATATGAGATGAATACCTTGCAGTCCTCTCAGCGACAGAGTTATCTCTGACATAGATATGTCTGCTTAGAAAGGTTTATGGCCTCAGTTCTATTTTGAGTATTTTACAAATATTAGGATGCTGCTATGGCTCTTGATCCCTGGGAAAAATCCTCTGTTAGTGATAAGCATTGGGAATGTGCTTCCAAAGTTTGGAACTGAGGTTTTGTTTTAGGACTAGCACTAAACAGGATGCGAGACGAGCAGAAGGAAGGGAAATGTAAAACACATTATGGGAATCAAAAAGACTGAGCAACCCAGGTATATCACTGTAATATCATCCCTACATATTTTTCTGCTCCAGAAAATGCACCTAATGCATGGCAGCCTGTACATAACGTACACAGTCAACTCTGGGGTCTTTTTCTTTCTTTTGCAAGTTCATCCTGCACACCAAACATCACTGCAGAATCTGAGTCTGTTTAATGTTTAAGATGCTCCGTAATGACTTGGATCTCTGCACTGAAAGTACTCAGCTTTGGTCGCTCGCAAATAATCCAGCTATATCTTTATTAGCTGGTAAAATAAAGTGACAGATAAGAGAATTGTGGATATTTTCCACTGACACAGAGCCTCACGGTGTGACTGCAGCTCACTTTTTATGATGTTTGAAATGGCTTTGCTGTGTTTTGCTGTCTCTCTGCTCCACTGAGCACATACCCACCTTTCACAACTCTTGACAAGGTTACTTCAATTCACCCACCGCTTTTGATTAGTTTTTCACCAATCTCCATGGTAAATAGTGGAGCTAAGGGCCTGAAAAGTAGAAGGCTGGAAGCCAGAAGAACAATGTGAGAGCATCTGTGCTCCCTGCACGTCTTATTGGAAAATCTCTTCTGTGGAGGTATCAGAAATTGGTGACAGCTGTGAAGGTCCTGCAGCTCCTTCTGCACAGCTGACGGATTAACAACCCAAACAGGCTGGAGCTGTGCTGGGGATGGGGGTATTTGAGGGAATTTCTGCCACCTGAGCAGTTTGGAGGCAAGCATCTTTGTTCTTGAAGCTGGGAAGAACTGCTGTGAGTAGCTGGATGAAGGATGTTTCCTGGTTTTGTTTCAGTATGGATAATAAATTTATTGGGAAATGTGGTTTTGACTGCCCTGAATTACCCCTGGAGCAACTTTGTTGGGATGGAGGACACCTGCATCGCCCTTGTGGTGCCTTGTTGTCCCATCTGCTGCCTTCAGGCCCCCACGGTGTCTGCAGCAGGTGCTGTCAGCACCTTTGGGTGGCCCTAACTGGGGTGGCCTGTGCAGTTCAGCCTCATCGTGGGGTCCAGGGTGATTCATAGCCAGGTCAGGGCTGGACCTGGGATGCATCTACAGGTTCTGCAGAAAACTTGGGAAGAATTTTCTCCTTTTTGGGTACCTGGGGTGCTCTCCTGAGGCAGCCAATTCCTGGAGCTGCGTTCACAACCGTCGCTTTGCAGAGCCCAGCTGATTAATGGTCAATTTGCTGTTATTTGATATACAGAGTTTTCTAACAAAGTCCAAAGGAAGATCTGATGAAAGGTTTATATGTAAGTAATTACAGCGCTTCAGCATTCAGTGCAGGCAAAAATTAATATATGAGGTGAAAATGTCAAAATAAAAGGTCAAGGAAGTGAATTGCAAAGAAAGTTGGACATTAGCTAAGAGGCAGTGTTTGTTGGCAAAAGCTCCCTTTTAGGAAGGGGGTTAGAAAGGGGGCTTTTAGGGACTGGCCATTTCACATGTAATTAAAATTCTGCATCAGTTATCTGAGGAGTCGTGTTGCATACTTAAACTAGAACAATTAATATAATGAAAAATTCATGTTTCTAGCTTCTGGCTTTTGCCTAGAGATGTTTCATAAGCCCAAAGTGACCCTTTTCCTTAGAGTTTATTCCAAGAGCAGGATGAAGTGGAGGTGGAACCAAGAAAGTGCATTCAAAGAAAACAGATATCTCAATAGTCACCAATTACCAATGCTATAACTGGGAAATAATAATGATTTTCTTCATAATAAACCAAGCTATTTGGTTACATAAGTCAGTCGTGCAATGCCAAATAGGGCTCTAGTAGAGCTGAGACTGGAGGAATCACCGTATTCATTTTAGCAATAAGCAATAATAATAAATCTTATAGGAGGATGCTACAAATAAAGTGTTTAGAGGAAATGCACAATGATTGATTTTTTTTTTTTTTTTTTCCCCCCCCCCAGAGTTAAACTGTACCAATGTATTCAATCAATGAGCTCTCTATGCTTAAAGTTTCACCTGTTCTGACTTTGGAAATGGGAAGTTAATGCATCAAAAATCATACCGGGTATAAATTGCCATGGTAGTGTCTTTTGAAGTTCATCAGTTCGATTTCAGTATGAAATGGATTCTTGTCCAGCCTTTCATAAGGTGCTTCCTAAATAGAGTGAATTGTCTGAATTACTGATTTTGCTTTCTACAGAGATTTACTATGGAAGATATATATATATATTTTTCCTCTCCAAATATTTCTGTATTACATTAATGGGCTATCAGGAGTGCTACTTGCTGGGTTTTAATTTGCTTGGCATTCCCTGGGTCAGGTTGCAGTGGAGGAATTCTTTGATGGCCTCGTTCAACTGCAGCTGCGCTTCTTGCAAAAAGTGACTTTGCAGAGATGACCCCGTGCACTCCCTGTGCATCGCCATGCGCTTGCTGCCAGGTTTCCCTGTGCTGTTGGAAAGAGAACATTGCTCTGAGTGCTGAGCTATGCAGGGCTGGACTTGGATCACGAAAACAAGTTGGTTTCTTTTCTGCTTGCTCATCTGCAACAACAGGGTCTGCGCTCGGAATTTAGATAACAATTTTCTGCATCAGTTCGAATGGAGCAGAACATTTTTCCATAGTTCTATTGATCCTGGAGTAAAGCAAAGCCCCGGTGTTAATTATGAACAGAAATAGGTCAGTGACAAAATATAACTAGAAATGAAGGTAGGACTTGAATTATCTTTTAAAATCAGGCATGGGATAAATGCAAATCCTAAATCTCTTTAAATTGGTTTTCCACGGAAGTAATAAACCTGGGCCTGGCGTTCCCTGCCTGTGCACGTGTCCCAGGCAGGCTGGGGCCATGGGAGCATCGTTCCAGCTCAGCCCTCGGCTGTGGCCCTTCCCAGAGCGGTTCTGCACCTCCAAGGGAAGGGGCTCCCCTGGGGACCCTGGCGTGGGGCTCCAAGCTCTGCCCCAGCCCTTTCTCTGTGGGTTTGGGCACAAGCAGTGATGGTGGCACCGCTCCTGCCCCCTGCTCAAAGTGACGATGAAACTAGCACGGTTTAGAGTGGGATTGCTTCAGGAAGGCTTCTTCCACCTTTTTTTTTTTAATTTATTTTTTATTTTTTAATATTGTTTACATGATTTGGAACTTCCATATTTAAGCTACAACTTCAAAATTATCAGATAATAATTCCTTTGATATGTATGTCTTGGAACTGTCACGAGAGCTGGAAGTGAGGATGCCATCCACATGTTACCATTCCTTAAATCATAAGCAGTATGTGTCTTGGTGGACCTTGCTCTCTTCCAGTAACTTAGCACAGACAGGCTTACCTAAGGCCTGTTTGAGCGCATCATCTTTGGGTTTTGCAGTCATTTTGTCACCATAATGTCTGAAGATCTTCCATTCTGTTGCCGCAGTGAAGGGCCCAGGATACAGTATTGCAGTATCCGCAGGATTATGATGGCAGAGAGCTGGGACTTCTGGCCTAATCACCAATTTGCAGTTATTTATTTTCTGGTTGCTATCTTTCTGCAGATACAAATCTGTTATTGTTGGCCTTTTTCATTTGCTTATCATTATTGGTGTTTAATGATAGATGATCCAAGGGAATATGCGAGAGGAAGCCTTGGAAACCCTCTCCTCGGGGGCTGTGGGCAGGAGACATGGGAATGTGTGGTTTAATTAAGGCTACCTGGCAGACATTCAAGCAAGGGATGTCATGCCGAAGTAATTTGGAGTTGTTTGAGGATATAAGTGCCATGGGAGATGAGGAGAAAGCAGCAATGTGGCAAACGGGAAGTCCAAAGGCAGGTTCTGCACCTGAAATGAGTGTCCAGGCTGAGGTCTGGTGGGGGAGACGCAAATGGGAACCGTCCCCCCAACATCACCTGAACTGCCCGGGCACTGCTGGGCAGTGCTGATGGTGGGAAATAACCCGGCCCAGCGTGGTAAAGCTGCAGAGTGAGTGGGTGAAGGAAGCTGAGAGCGGGTGTCAGTGGGGAGCAGTGTCCAGAAGCCAAAGCCCGGCACATCCTTAGGAGAAGTGCATCCCTCTTCCCAGCCCTGTGCCTGGCCGCCAGCCGGGAGCTGGCTCCTGCTCTCCCCGGGAATCAAGAGGACGGGAGAAGCTCGCCGTTGTATGCATCGACTTCAGCCAGGTGTTCATGAAACATGTATTTGGAGTAGTTGTAACCACGCAAAGCAGGACCCGTGTAAGAACTATGCAGCGGGATTAACCTTGATTTAATGGGAGCAATTTATTTTATTGCTTTTAAATAAATGGACAGGTTAGCGCTGGCTCCTTAGACCTGGCAGCGCTCCATGCTAAGTCTAAATGACAGATGATTTGAGTGCTTGCAGCGTGAGAGGATCCAGTGACTTTTCACAGCCCCGGACCAGCTGACATGATGTTCAGAGGCCCCCAGCGATCCAGACCTCAGCGGGGCTGTGACGTTGAGCACGGGCCTCCTGTGCCCACTGGCCAGCACAGATTTGCAGCCTCAACCTGCCAGCTGGACAGTGACTTTCTTCTGAAGCGGTTTTACTTTTAGCATATGGTTTTATTAGATGAGACTTTTCTCAGCCATGTCAGGCATGAAAGGCTGAGTATAAATAATGACTTGAAAAGCTGCAGAGAGCTGCTGTCTGTAAAACTATGTGTTGCTCCAAAATTGCCAATTAGAGCTCCTGCTCATGTTGTTGTGGAAGAAAGGCACATGTGCTCTCGGAGCTTATTTTATTTTATTTTTTTTCCCCTTCCACATGAGGAAATACAAAATCCTGATCGTTTCTCATATTTCTGATTGACATTCAGAAAGTGCACTTTCAGTGAGGACGTGTGAATGAGCCAGTGAGTTTTATTGGGCTTTAGTTATGGCTAATAAAACACATTTTCTGCGCGGTTATTTAATTTGCATCTGTAATTGCTGCAGTTGTACATAAATTAGACATGCAATCAGATGCCTAATTTGGCCTGTCTGCTTCCGTGCTACCTCCGTAATTATGTGTCCTCGCTAACTTCACGTTGGGATGTGGGGATGTTCGTGCATTTGGGAGAAGAGTTGGCTCTGGGGAAAACCACCTGTGGCTGCCCATGACTTCCA
>JAVCKT010025105.1:0-39690 GCA_032273925.1 Rhynchotus rufescens | reverse complement strand
GGAAAGCCCAGCTGGAAGCCCCTCATCAAAACCACCAAAGCATCGCAGAGCTGCCCAGGCCCTGCTGCGCGGACCTGTCAGTCTGAGCCACCTTGGAAGGGTTTAAGCGATTTATCAGCACGCAGAGAAACAGCCAGCAAGGCCCCACGTGTGCCACCTCCTCAGAGCAGCCCCGGTCTAGAAATGGGAACCCGGGGACACAGGCTTGGACATCCCTCTGTTCCCTGGGAGCCTGAGCCCCGTGTTGCCCCCGTGGCCCTGTTTCTCTGCTCCTTGCTGCTGCTCCCGGCCATTTCCACTGTTTTTCTCTCTCCTGGTGTCATTGACGGTGCGAGGCACTTGCGTTGCACCCCGTGCTCCTGCTCCCTGGCCGAGGTGCTCCCGGCCACGCTGGCTCCACGTGGGAGCAGCTGTGAAGCTGTGGCCGGTGGCAGGGCCTGGGCACGGGGCTCGGGAGGTTCTTCTGAGTCACCGAGGAAAGCTGGAAGGTGGCTGGGTTGAAGTCAAGCTGCCAACGTGTATCCCCAGGGCAGGACTTTGCTCCCAGGCTGCTGGGAATGGTTTTGGCTCTCACAGGACAGTTCTAGGTAGTATCTGAATCAGGCTAGATGCAGCCTTAGAAAAGCAGGAAGGAAACAGGGAGAAGCTGAATGTCCAGCTGGACAAGAAATTACTTTTTTACCCTCTCTTTACCCAAAGGATTAGTGGAATCCAAGGATTTCGGCAATGGGCCTTCATCAGCTTGGGTGAATTCAGGACATATCTGCAAGACTGCATGCTGTCCTCTATAGGGTTTTAAAAAATCACGAGGCAGTTCAATGAGTTGCCTTAGTTTCTGTATAGAGACTTCAAAGGGACCTGAAGAATGATTTGTAATGTTGAGAAATAATCCTGGCAGGCTGATATTGCAGCCGTTTCATTCTGCACTGGCTTTTCTCTTACTTTAGATGATGCAAATGTCAATGTCTCTCGTTTCTTCGTGCTTTGCTTGGCTTTTCAGATGAGTCTTTTAAACATCTTTTTAGTGGGATTGTCTGAAAATATCTAGATCCATGAATGGATAAAATGAACTGTTCTTCAGTGGTTTCGTTTCTTCACTTGATCTCTCCGTTAGCCTAAACCCTCTTGTTCCAGGAGGAAGGTTTGAAGCTGGGGGACCCAACCCTCAGCTCAGGCTTTCACTTTGGGGAACGCAGGCAAACATTTATCTGAATCATAAGGGCTCTGGAAGCCGGTAACTGAAACTCGAGCAATGTGCAATGGTTGCTGCACAGACCTCATACTGCAGCTTGAGCCTCGTGCTTTATGGTTTCACCTTTAAAAGGTTTTTCCTGTTGCCACGTGCTTTGCTTCTGTTCTTTTCATACTATGATTTTTCCCCTGGGTTCTTTTTCAGTGTAGCTGGTGCTCAGAATTAGTGTTTTGTGGTTTTTAACAAGGCAGAGGGATGTTGCTGAAGATCTGCGTAATGATCTGCCATTCACATGGCCTTTATGGGTCAAGAAGCAGGTGATGGCTTGAGGCTGGAGAGCCTCCATAAAAGGTTGACTCCTGATCCAGAGGGCTGGAGGTCTCTGCTGTTAAAGGTGACTATGTCAAACTCGCAGATAAAAATCCTTTCGTAAGGTGCAGCCTTTCCATTCCACAAAGATTTCCATTTTGTGGAATATATGTTCACTGAGAGGAAGAATCCATCACTTGTTCCAGTATTTCTTTTCCTTTTCCCCTCCAAATCCCTGGGGCTGAATTTGAAAGTCATTTCAAAGCAATCAAACCTGGATGTTTTTCGGTGAACCAGGTACTCGGCAAAGCACAAGAGCTGCCCAGCTGCACTGCAGTATTTCACACTGGCATCTTGGATTGAAACCAGAATATAAGAAAGCTTTGTGAGTGTTTTGGAATTTTTAGAGAAGATTAGCTGGAGATAGATTGGAAAGAGTGAAAAAGTAATAAATTCAAATTGTGCTCTTCTAAAAGAGGTGTTGGACAGATCAGATGTAAAACTTTCCACTGAAGACAGCCTATAGCTGAGATGAAATAAGATGGAGAAGCAGGTAATGAGAGCACCTATATGTGAATGACTCCTTGCTTTCTTTTGAAGCTCAGAGGGACAGCAGCAGCTGTTGATATCATTTTTGTAATAAACTTGAAGCCAGTGAAAAAGTGATGGGTATTGATTAGTGTCAGCTTCCATAAGTACATGTCCAGCTCCTATCCTGCAGAAGACCATGTAGAAGCTGCTAGTTCAAAATAATTGTTAGTTTGGGATTGTGAGGGCTTCAATGTCACGAAAGCCACTGTGGCCCTTTCAGATCCTTTTTTTCTTTGTGCATGATTTTCAGATCTGTATGAATAAATACTATACATGGATTGGAAGAGACAGTATATGGGATACAAGCGTAGCTGAAGAGATGTGTAGGAAGCCATCCTCTTCCTACAATAACCCTTTGAGGCACCCAGAGACTACCCTTTTCAGCTGCTCTACCAGAGGAAATGATCTTTCTTTCCAAACCTTGCTTGCCTTTTGCTAGCAGACATTATCACTTACTTAAAGTAAGGTCAGTAGTGCTTGATGGGTTGTTTAGGGCCATACAAATCTCCTCTTTTTGAGAGAATGGGAAAATATACAGCTCTTGAACAGCTGAGACACCAATGTTTTCTTCCTCTCCTCAGAGAGGAGATAGGGCTGCTGTTTCTGTCTTCAGATACTTCAGATACTTCAGATATTACTACTTGTGTAGCGCAGTATGTAGGAATGTTTAGATAAAAATACTGGTCATACATTGAAAATGTTTATTTAGTTTTTTTTAGAAGAAGCAAGCAGAAGTAGAGACTTGTAAATATCATTTTACCTTTTGAACCATACAATTAAGCTTAAAATATGGTTTTAAAGCTCCTGATTTCTATATTTTTTTTCCATTTGTTCCTGTGTTCCTTGTTTGCTCAATGACAGCTTTTTTCGACTCAAGTAAACTAACAGCAGCTTGGTTGGCAAGTGTTTAAATAAAAACAAATGATAGAATTCAACTATTCAACCTAGAATTCAACTAATCAGAACCAAATATTTGCATAAAATCTGTAACTTATTTCAGAAACACGAAATCTTGGGGGACTCTTCTAACCACAGTGTTAAGACAGAATGTATTAATTAATGGATGTTTTTACTACTTATATCAGCACAGCTCTCGGTTACTTCTTGATTCCTCTATCAACTGCCATTACAAGGAATTTGAGTAGTTTGTTCAGTGTTGATTTTGGCGTTTTCCATTCACTGAGAGAAGCTAATAGGTTAGAGGCTAAATAGTCTTGCTACACCGCTACAGCTCAGGAGGCAGCAATTACTTGGATAGTTAAATTTGAATAAACAATTTTACTAATATTCTTAATAGCTTCCACTGTTTCTCTAATAACTATTGACCTAGCCTGTGTAGTTAGTACCATTTAAAGGAGTGTAGTTAAGTTTTTTTTAAAAATTGAATATTTCAGCTTGCTGTTATTTCTGATAGATTGCCAACAAGCTCTTCTCCCATTAAAAACATATTAACAGAAGTTATAATTAAAAAGTTCACTGTCAAGGGAGTTGCCCCCAGCCTTGCAGCCAACATTATACCTCCTTATATATATAAATATATATACATACACCTCCTATATATATATGTATATATTTTAATGGAAAGACTCTCCCCAGCCCTTACTAGGAGCAGACATAGTGCATTCCCTTTCCAAAGGCTGATTTTGCTTTCTAAATTGAGAACAGAGTTGTCACCTAATACTAAAACATTTTTATAATACTCTGCAAAGTGAACACAAATACAGTTCCTGACCCCTCAAAGCTTTATTTGTACTGACAGAGAAAGATGATATTGTCTTCAAAGTGCATAAGATAAATTCCTTTTTATGTAATTCTCCATGGCTTTTTACTTTGAGATGCAACGGGTCTGACTTTGTCCCCATGGGAGACTTCTCTAGAGCCTGCCAAGGAGTGTTGTGTCCTCCCAGGTACGTCTCATTTAATAGACAAATGACCTGAGTTTGATTAGGCTGCAAGTCAACCTGAAGGACAAGCCAGACAGCACCAAGTACAACTTGCTTATCAATAATGCAGAAAAAAGAACCCTGCAAATATCCAGGGGCTCTGAGACGATGGCTGTCCCGTTGGAAGAAGGAGCAGAGATGGAAGGAGGCCCATGGAAACCCTTTTCTTCTGGCAGTTGAGTGATACTTTTTAAAATTATTCTTGGTGACACAAGATGCTAATTTTCACTAAGTTTCACATAGATTAAGAAGGAAAAACCTGAAAATGTTGAAAAATTTCATGACAACTGGTTTGACACAAATCCTTCCCGTTTTTCACTTGAAGTGTCTTATATTTTTAAAGTAGTCTGTGAAATGAGATTTGAAGTGCTGTGTTTGGTGTCAAAAGAGAAGAACTTGATTTCAGATCAACTGAATCTTTATTTTTTCCTTCATTTTTAAAAAGTTTTGGTGTCCAAGTCCTTTTGACCCCAAAGGAATTAAAAATATCTTGGAACCGCCACAAAACAAAACAACCAAATGTTGACCTGGCTCTAAAGCCTAGAGATATTAATGCCAAATTTATCTTGAAAAGGGAACATTAAAGCCCTGCCCTGTGCGCTGGGTGATGGATTGCCTTGCAAAACTCCAAGCTCCGTCCGCCCGCGTTCCTGACGCTCGCGGCTGTTCGGGGATTGGGAATCACGAGGTGGGAGCAAACCTTGATCAGGACCTGGCAGTGCAGGGGAATTGCAGCAGCACCCGTGGCCACGATGCGGTTTCACCTTCCTCTTTGCATCCCCCTTGTTCCAACTTCTACCTCCTGGTTTGCTGCCTTCTTGGTGTGTTTTGGTAGCCCCACAGCCATCCCGCTTTCCTTCCTCCTTCCCTTTCTTCTCCTCTCCCTGGGTTATCAGCATGGGCTCATTTAAGCCTTAACTCCTTATTTGCCCCAGCTCAAATTGTAGCAGCTTAAGCAGCCAAGATGTCACCCCTTGCACTGCTGTTGCTGTGGCACCTGAGTGATGTTCCCTGCTGGCAAAATTCACGTTAAACTTCTCCTTCGTGCCTGCTGATTTCTGGTGTGATATTCAGAGCTTTATCAGAAGCTGATTGAACACGGAGGAAGTTCAAATCGCACGTGTTTCTCACCCAGGCATTTGGGAAATTTGCTTCCTACGCTTGTCTTTACAAAGTGAACAGAGCAGAGTGTTTACAGTGTCTAATTAAAAGATTGCGGTGATTATATAGGAGCGCGGGAGCTGTTTGCATTGTCGTGTGTGACACACTATTTACTCTGCTGAGATTTACACTATGTTCGTTATAATTGACATTGAAGATGTTTGGTTGCATCCTCTACAACTTTGTGGGACTTTATCCCTCCCCAAAGAGATCCCTTTAAAAAGTGATACAATTTGACTTTCAAAGGTTGCCAGAAGGAAAGATTTGTTGTTCTGTGGCTAGAAGGCACTGGAAAAATGCATGTTTGCTTCCGACTTGTTATTTTCCAAAGGCATTTCTAGTGTATGCTTATCCTCCCTGTTTCATCTTTTCTCCCCACCTGCCTCCCCTAGAGGTGGGAATTTGAGGTTTGATTGCCTGTGTGTTCTTCAGTGTTGGCTACACTTTAATTAAACTTCATTTCCCCTTCTTGCAGAAGAGGCGGCTTGTAGCGAGACTGCTGGGGTTTCCTGGTGAGCGGCTGTTGCCTAAGCCTTGCACTGGGCTTTGGCATTTCCCGCTGCTCAAAATGCAAACCGGATCGTGAGACACATCACCTGCCAAGCCAGGGGGTCACTGCGGTGCCCTAGTTAAGGTGCTAATTTGCTGTAATTTCAGCGTGCTTGGAATAAGGAGCTCGCCTTGGGACAGCTCAGTGGCAGACTTCAAAAGAGCCCATAAGTGTTTCCTGGAAGCCTGGTGGGAGAGGAGGAAAGTGGTGGGTCAGATCCAGACCCCTTACTCAAAGCGAAGGGAAATGACTCTCCTTGGGACACTTGAGCATCTTTTGCACCTATAGATATTGTGAAAGCCACCGGTGCAGGGTGGGCTCCCCGTGACGGGTATCTCAGTACGTTAACACTGCCACGATGCTGAGCACTGCCCCGCTCGGTACAGTCATTATGCATGGCTGCAAATGAGGCCGGGCAGGTTCTTGAGCTCCCTTCTGCAAGTGGCCACGATTCCTTTAAAGCAGAGCCCAGATGTGTGCACCCGGAGCGGGCACGAGCGGCAGAGGCTCCGCGGGCACTGGCTGAACTGGGGCCCTGTAGTGGATCGGGCAGGGGACAGTTTGCAAGTGTCATATGCCAGAATACTGGCTCATTTACAGGGACTTGCCAAAGTTTCTGCAAGAGAAGCACTTTCCAGATGCCACCATTAAGTCAGCGTCGAGCTAAACTTAAAGGTTGACCCATAAATTAGTTTTCTGCAGAATAGCTTTCCCCCTCTTTATAAGCTTACTTTTAATTACCTGGTTGCACACATCTTGCTCTTTCAGCATTTGGTGCTGAATTGTGAAGCCTCTAATTGCATTAAAAAGATGGGTAGCTGAATTTTTCCTGCAGGATGTGTTGTTCTGGTAGAAAAACTTGGTGTTTCAGTCTCAGAATGCTCCATTTCAGCAAGGTCAGGATGGCCGGTTTGTCTGGCTGGCTTAACAATTTTCTTTCTTTCCTCCTTTTTGACCATTATGTTCCAATACAAAAGTTAATACTGTGACACCATGACAAAATATTTGAGCCCAAGATGTTCCCTTGTTATCGCTTCATCGGCCCTGTAATTATCGGCCTTCCCTGTGTTACTCGTTGTCTAACTGCAGCCCTTTGGGTTGAATTGAGTTTTTCAGCTTTTCAGCCGTGTGTGATACCTTTTCTTTGCCGTGACGTGCCGGAAAATATCTCCCTGACAACCTCCTCTCCGTGGTTATTCTTAGTGCCTCTTGGCCCAGACCTCTCCCTGGCCATGGTCACTGGGATAAGTGGTGCAGCCTGGGGAGAAGACTCGCTTGTCATTTCTGGAAGTTCCTCTCCGGTACTTTGCTACTCAGTAGCCTTTGGCTTCGTTAACCTCTGTCCCTGCAGTCCAGGTTGATGCCTGAGCACGTGCCGTGGTTTAAGGTTACCGTGCTGTGGTACAGGAGCTGATAGAGAGGACTGAGGTTGCTCCCAGCCTGCCAGCTTGGATGGCCATGTCACCTCCGTGCCATGCGACAGCAGCGATGTGCTGCCTCCAAACCAGGATTGTGGTGGGAACGACAAAGAGGTAGTGCTTTTGTAAACAGTACAGCTATGTGCAGCGTACTGGGGTGGCTAATGTGCATTTGTTCAACAAATATTCGTTGTCTTAGCCAAGATGCTTGCAAGAATGCTGTACAGGGCCCCAAATATATGATACTTTCAGTGCAGTAAATACTTCGAAATCCTGCGAAGAGGCAGGGCGCTCCTAATGGGATCATGTGCTTAGCAAGGCACGCAGCCCCACAGTTTCCATTTAAATTCCTGCTCCTTTGCAGATAAGGGCTGGCCTCGGTTTCATAACCTCTTTGAAGGTACCTGTTGCATATTTGCTGTGTAGACCACGCTAGTGCAGTCTTGCTTTTGGTTTATGCGGAAAAGTGGAAGAATTTGAACGCACACCCAAAAAAGAATTTGATAATTGCTCTTAAGTGAGGATTTATCTGGCAACAGCCACTGTGTTAATCTGTGATTGCAGAAATCTCATAATCCAATGAAAACTGAGTTCCAGTGACCAGTGTCCCAAATGCGACTTGCTTCTCATGTATGGACCCTTTGCAATTTGCTTTCTCCTCATAGCAGCTCTTTTCCATTTGAATTCACCTTGTTGGATTTACCTGGCATTCTTATGAATGATATATAGCATAAGGGTCCAAACACAGGCTCTAGTATGAAAAAGGAATTTATAAATTATGAAAGACCAGAGCGCTGAGCAGGAATGTAAAGGGGAGAAGGAAAGGCAGATAGAGGACATTTGGAAAACTAACCAGAAAGCAAAGGGGATGGTGAGAAGGGCTATAAAAATGAGTAGAAATGTATTTTAAAAGCAAAATTAGGGAAGCTATTCATAAAGAAAATGAACATCACATGTTGGCAACCAGGAGGTCTTCAGCCAGATTCAGTTAAACGGCATAAAAAAAAAAAAAGCTTCGCAAGAAGCTTTGCCTGAGCAAAAAAAAAAAAAAGGAAGCTTTTTCCCTGAGCTTTGCCTCTTCGCTTTGCAAGAAGCGAAGCAAGATCCCAGCCCGCGCCTGCAGTTCTGGTGGGTGTCCCGAGGGCAGAGATGGGAAACACGGGGAGAGACCGGCGTTTGGTGGCAGGCAGCGTGTTCCTGCTTCAATAACTCGCAGCATCTGGTTGACCCTCGACTGCCAGAACGGGTAAGGCAGAATCAGGAGATCTGCTGTAATTAGGTTTGTGTAAAGCACACAATAGCAAAGATTAACGAGCAAGGCAATATTTCCCAGAAAGTAAGGTGTTGTCAGAGATCCTCAGCTGTCACGGCTGGAAAGTTCCTGTAGTGGACAAGCCAGAGGGTCTGGTGGTAAGACTTTAATGTGGAGGTTGATACACACTCGATGATGGCTGGAAACGCTGCACAGGTTTGCAACTGGAATAGCTTCAATGCAAGAGGCAGCAGGCGTGATGTGGGCTGGGATCCTGCCTGTTGCTTGGGAAGGAACAGAGCAGAAGGAGCTGGTGTGATGGTGGAAACAATTTGCACCTGCACAGTACAAAGACCTTTCTGTTTAGGTCTCAGTATTCTCTGCACAGTAATAAATCACAGGGCTGTCACAGCTGGGGACATCATCTGGTCCTTGAGTCAGCAAACGACAGGGATTTTGCTGCCTAAGAGCAGCTGGGATTGCTTGCCAGCGTTACCTGCAAGCAGAGATGGAGGACACCCAAAAAATCCAGGCTGCCGCATCAGCCTGGGCTGCCCACGCTTCCCCTTTGGCAGAGGAGGACTCAGCCTTAGCCTGCACCTTCCAGCATCGCTGGGCAAGTCGGTATTAGAGGCAGGCAGACAACCCAGCCTGCCTGCCTCCAGGTTTTGTGCTTTAACCACAAGCACAGTTTTACCTTCTGTCAACAACTTGGTCCCTTCTTCTGTTGACCTGGAAGATGATCTGCTGTGTTAGGTGAAAATCACTGAAATGGCAATGATTTTTTTTTTTTTTTTTAAGCTGGCTTGAAAGAAAAGGCAGAGTTTTGTGAGGGATTTGTGGGTGAACTGTTGCAGTGCTGCTGTCCTTTGATTTATTCTTGATCATCAGCTCCGGAGAAAAATAAAATCCTGTCTCTCAGGGTTTAATTTTCACAAATGTGAACTTTTACTGGTAGGGACAAGAAGATTTCAAAACTGGCTATTGTTAGCCCTAGCAAATGCCATGTGTCTGCTCTGGGGAGATGGAGAACAAAGTTGGCACCAATAATTAGCGGCTCATGCACTGATTTGGCAAAAGCTGCTGAAAAGAAGCATCTGATGGAGAAATCTTGGGATGATTTAGTAAAATACAGTGCAGCCTGAGCTGACTTTTGGAAGGGTACTGTACAAAGTGCTGGGGTTGTTAGAAGGGAGATAGCATGTGCAAAATGTGAAAGGAGAGCTTGGTGTCTTAGTTCTCCAAGTTATTCCCTTGTCTTTTCTGGCATATTATTAGGAATATAACGATGCAAAAACAGAGTTAGCTGATGCAACTGAGCGAAGCTGAGATGTCACGCTGCAGGTTGATGGACACATTTCAGATGTCACATAGATGGAACTGTGTTTTGCCTCTTCTCTGATAAGGTAGGGACATTGGTTTTGTCACAAGCAAATGTGACATCGGTCTAACGTGGTGTGGGCAAATGAAAGCAGCCGTTTGTCGCTGCGAGGCGCAGAGGGTCTGGCCGAGGCACGAGCCTGTGCGCGGAGCTGCCCGCGCTGCCACCGGAGAGACCCCCAGGAAAAGGCCATTAGTGGGAGGCTGGGATGTGAATCAAAAGCCTTGCTCTGCTGTCAGAGATGTCTCGAGCCAGGCTGCTGGGCTGGGGACGATTCCGGTGGCGGCTGGAGCCGGAGCGGCTCCCGTTGGCAGGGCTCTTGTAGGCGGCACGGGGACAAGCATCCCTCCCGCTCCAGCCCGTGCAAGGCACAGTGTGAAGCAAAGGTGAAGGCTGCTCGTGGAGGTGGGAACCCAGCTGTCCGGATGGGCCTCCCGGGCTGTCACAGTGGTGGGAAGCTCTTGGGAAGCTCTGCGTCCCTCTCTCCTTGCCCAGGTCCCAAGGCGAGCTCACAGTCACACTGGTAATGAGCCCCAAAATGTGTTCATCTCCTCCAAAACTGCCCTTTCTGATGTGAAAACTTGAATACATGAAGATGGAGAATCCACTACTTTCATGGAGTTTCTTTGTGTTATTTCTTATATCCTCTTTGAAGGTGACAGCTCTCACTTCCTCCCTTTGCTTTCCCATTATGTTTTCCCTGAAGCCTTTAATAAATCCACAGTATTCTGCTGGCTCTTAGCCTCTCTGAGCAAATCTTCTTCTGCCATTCACTGGAATCCAGAAGTTTTTACTGGGTCTCCTAATGTAATGTAAATGATAATAATGATATTAATGGTAATCGGTGCTGTTCTATAGGGTGAAATGTCAAGAGTCCATATTTTCGTGTTAATTTTTAGTATGCAGGCGCTACATCGAGTGGATCCCATTCTGTCAGAGAACAGGCCTTTTATATGGGGGCATTATTAGACTTGGCTAATAGAAGTGGCTATTACTGCGCCTGAAGTTTTTTGACATACAGTAATGCAATGTGACATGACAGATTTGCAGCGAAGGATGAAAAGCTGCTAAAAGAAATACTTGCGTGTAGCTACAACTGACTTGGGCGTATATCTAAAACGTTTTCCTAAGTCATCAAGATAAAAAAGGTTCATGTCAGTGCTCTTGATTCCCTTGTGTTTGTCTGGGAAAGGAGTTAAGGTGTCCAAGAGGTTGGACTGCTTTATTGCTACCTGTCTGAATATGAAAAGGTTATATCAGCAACTGTGCTCGCCTTGAAATACAGTCCTGGGGCAGGAAGATCAAGGTTTCAAGTGCGGTGCGTGTCTTTAACCGTGGCTCTGAAATTGAGGACAGCAGCAGCAGTACAAGGCCCCTGAACAGTCTCTTTCTTTTACAAGCATTTCTAAGTGTTGTACTGCAAACAGCTGCGTTGTTCTCCTCAGACGTGGGTACGACTTAGAAAAACTCTTAGCCTTGGGTTTATTACACAATATTGCTTGTAGAAAAGGTTGCTTTGGCTTTCAAAGTGAAACCTTTTGGGTGAGATTGTGCCAAAACGTTATTGTCAAGCGAAACTCGGGCTGTTACATAACAGGCAGAACACAACAAATGCTGCTCCCTGGGCTTCACAGGGAGCTTCATGAGCCCTGCCTTGGTCCCTGTGCTGCCTGGTAACCCTTTCCTCTCCCTCTGGTTGCAGAGGCAAACCTCACCGGCCTGGCCGGCCTGGACGGCGTGCTGAGCCTCGTGGAGGAGCGGGCGCGGCGCTCCCGCCGGCACGCCACCGACGACGACTACAACATCGAAGTGCTGCTCGGCGTGGACGACTCGGTTGTCCAGTTCCACGGAAAAGAGCATGTTCAGAAGTACCTGCTCACCCTGATGAATATTGTGAGTACAGCCCTGTTGACGGCCCCACCGTTTGAGTAAGACACCACAGATGTCCCATCCATCAGAACACATGTTAAACATTGTAAAACTCCCACTGCCCTTTTTTCCTTGGCTCCTTTTTCTTCTCTTCCTTCTTCCCTTTTGCATTTCTAGGGATGGCCTGGATTTTGCTCCTGAAAGTAAGTCAATTACAATGAGAGAGAGCGAGCCCTGCTCATGTGTTTGCATGGGGTCACAGGGTAAGGATCCTTGGAAAACATTACACTTCAGATATATGTTTCTAAGCTTCCTTAGGAAAACACGGTTTTGGAGAACTGTGCTCAAATAAGGTTGTGTTAGAGACTTTGATTAACTTATTCACTCTTAGAACTACTCGGTTAAATTCTTTGATTCCTGGACAATCATTTTAGTTCCCAAATGACCTAACTACTCTTTGTTCATACCATAGTAAAATATTATGCAGTCTATCAGTGAACTTTCTTAAACTGATCCAGAATTTACTCTATGGCTGACATCTTTTGGTTTCCTTAGTTAAATATTTGATCTTCAGAAACACTGTCTGTGCAACAGACTATGTACTGTGCTAGTGATGAAAGCAGGCAGACACTAGAGAATATTATATTTGAAAAGAACATTTTTTTCTTTCTAAATGTCAGCACAGTAGATATGCCCATAGGCAGCCCTTTAGCACGTCTGTCAGTAAGCCAGGACGCTATTTTGTGGGGAAAAAAAGAATCAAGTTTTGAAGAATCATCTTTGTTATCTCAGAATCTAAATACATTTTGTTCTTTTGGCCAAATATGAAGGAGAAAACCTCTTTCCAGAATGACTGTTAGCCTCCTGATTCATTGACAGCTCATCCTGGGATCACTTTTGTCCTTCTCATTCTCATCCCTTGGAACAGGAAGCTCTTCTGAATAAAATGCACTTCTGTAAGAACTTCAGTTTCAGCCAGCGTGTTCTCAGTGACATGGAGCTGAGCAAAACGTGGTAGGTTTAACAGGCAGAATATAACTGCTGAAATTTGAAAGGAATCCTAGAGGATGGGCACCTACAGGTGGCTTCTTGGCATTGCAAGCCATAGAGGCAGATGTATAAAGAGAAAACAAGGCGCTAAAGTACATTTTGCCTGGGAAGTCTTTTTTTTTTTTTTTTTTTTTCTCTCTCTTCCAAGATATGTAGTTTAATTAGGAGGCTTGTTTTCCTTCTTCCTTTATTATATTCCTTTAACAAAATGCAAAATGTCGCTGTTTTTCATTTTAAATGAGAAGTGGAATACAATTTAAGAAAATCCCTTGGGTGAAGTAAATTGAATAGCCCTGACATTTTATAACAGTATTGCAAATACTTAAAAATCTGGACTCACATTAGAGTTATGGGGTACTTAGTGTATGCTCAGATGGCTGTAAATATATATATTCCAACAGAAAGGACATAGTGAATTCCATATATTTGTGTGGCTTGTTTCCTCCGAGGTTTGAAACAAAGTCTACAGAGAAACAGATGGTTTTCTACATCTCTAAATTAACAAGCCAAACAGGCCCAACCAGTAATGTGGCAAACAGGCTGAAATAGATGAAACAAGACTCTTTACTTATCATGTCACTTAAATCTATTTTTAAGAAAAAGAAAAAAGCATACAGTAATGGTAAAGAAGCCATAAATGTTCCAACTCTGGAATATACTTGCTCCTAATTTTAGCAAAGCATCCAACACACAAATTGTAAGAAATAACAGCTCTCAAGCATGCTGCCTCTGCAAGTGGTTTAGAAAGTGCAGCCTGTGTAACCATATCCACAGGGCAGCAACAAATATCTCGGCATGGGTGTAAGTTGTTCTGTTGTGAGGTCTGAGATAGCTTGGGGACTGCGGATATGTCCGTTCCCGTTGTGCCAACGTGTGGTGAGGCGCTGGCATCCCGAGGGCCCTTCGGGAGGCTCTGGGAAGCCGTTGGGAATCATTAAGATTGTTCCATTCTTTCTGTGTTCAAAACTCAGCTGGTTCCTGGCCACTGTATTAGAGCAGAGGGACGGGGGGCTGTGGAGCAGTTCCTTCCTCCTGGCTCTCCAGGCTTTGATCAAGAATAGAGGAGCGAGATGTTCCTGCAGAATGGTGCACCTCTGGAAGAAGCATCCGGTGATGCTGGAGGTCCTCACCCTGCTGGTGTTGATCCTCTTTGATCCTTACCCTGCACATAGACTGCAGGTGCCCTAAAGCCAGTTAGCTTTCCACAATAGCAAGGCATTCAGCATAAAAACAAAGACTATATAGTAAGTAAAACATTAAAATAATAGTGGAAATATTTACTGGAGATAAGAGATTAGAAAAATTGTGTTTCTCTGGATCCAAAAATAAAATAAATCCAGGTGAATTCTCCCTTGTGCCCGAACTCCTGAAGGCAAAGTTCTTTATCTGTTCCCGTAATTGCTTTCCCAGAACCATCTCCCAGCATGGCTCCTTCTCCCTATTTTGCCTGATTCCACTGTGTGTGATGGTGCTAGCAGTTGTCCTCAATTAGCTTTTCCCAGGGAACTTGGGTGGATCCCTACCACCAACCCAATCAAAACAATGTATTTTTTTTCAAGCCAGTGCAATGACTTACTCAGTAAATCTGTTTTGTGCTGCTTAAGTGATGTGTTACAGTCCACACCTAAAAGCCATAAAGAGAGGGGGGAAAAATAAACACACACACACAGGGGCTGGGTGTCCTGGCTCTCTTGACTAGCCATGCTAATAGTTATCCCGAAGTTGGGAAATGAAGTCAGTCCCAAACGAGTGGCGAGAGATGCCAGAGGATTTTTAACGGCTTGGGCTGCGGCCACGTATCGCCTGACTGCGCCAGCCGCTTCGCTGCAGTGAACTAGGCCTCTTGCCACCCCATTTTCATCCTCCAGTCGTTTCCTCCTACAGAAACGTTGGTTTCTCTTGCTCGCCCTGCTCTGCTTGGCACCGTGGGGGCATTCGGTCTGGCTGGGGAACAAATGCCATTGTTTCCACTCTGGAGCCCCTCGGCTGCCTCGTGCTTGCAGCAGATTCTTCTGTGCATCATGCTGTGTTTCTTCCTGGGTAGGATATTATCTTGCACAGTCCTCTGTATTTCCAAGCTTGAGCCCACACATTGCACAGATTAACTGTATTTATAGTGTGCAGGAGCACTGCAGCAGAGGAGAGAGATTTGGAGAGGCATCTTACAGCTTGCAGTCAACACAAGAGCACGCAGAGCAATTTAATTTCAGTAAAAAAAGAAGAAAAAAAGAGAGAGATTTTATCTACTTCTACAAGGCTTTGGGAAATATATATTTTTTTAAAGTGCTGGTCTGGAAGCATCTTGTTGGTTGTGAAACAAAAGGCTTTCACTGCAGGACACTTTGGGGGCTGCTTGGGCGTTACCAGGCTAAAGTGGGTATCGATGACAGCCAGCCTGGGGCTGAATCTCTCACATGGTTTCATGCCTGTCTTAAAAATAGTTTTAAGGATTAAACAGCCCTTTGGGGATGGCAGAGCTGAGCTTAGCTGCATGTTTGTCTGGCTGGGCCTGGAGGATTCACTGGGGTGAATATGTCACCTGCCCAGTCCAGTGTTCAGATGCATGTGCCCAGTGGGTGGTTTGATAACAGACTTGCTAAAGAGGCAGAGTTAAAGGAGCTGATCTTAAAATATTTCTACTTTTCATAATAGTGAAGTCTCATGAAATAAGTTCTATTGCAATTTTTTTTTTGAGTGTATCAGCTCCATCTGTCTTGACTTTAAATTGGCAACTTTGATGCCTCTGTCTGTAACACTGATTTTTCTCAGGCAGAGCCCTGCTTGAGCCTTTCCTTGTGTATCCTGCCTTCCACCTTTCCCACAGCAATATATTGAAGCTTGAATCAAGCACCTTGTTTTCTAATGCTGCTGTTTTACCTCCTTGTGTATTTTCAGTAAGAGTTTGACTAAAAATTATGTACACTGTTTGATTTTTAGATCATTTTGGGGGTGGGAGAAGAGGAAAGCATCTGCATAATAGATATATGGCCCAAAATACTTTTTTTTTTTGCCAAAAACCATCTCCCCAAAGCAGTTAAGCACCTAATGTAATTTTCAATGGGAGGTAGGAGTAGTAGGATTTGGGACTGCCTTTGGGCTGCATTTGTCTGAGTAGTTAGTCATTTACCTGCCATTGAAATCAGTGGGAGTCATGCTTAAAAATTAGCCCCTGGGATTGGGGCTCTGCCTGACTTTAAGGGAAGCTTCAGCTCCAAAGCAAATGGGTTAAGTGGTTTTTCATTTGAATAACTGAAATCAAAGGGAGCTCTGCAGCTGGGGGCCTGGGAAAGTCCCACGAGGTTTTCACCTGCCTCCTTCAGCACCAAGCAGATCTTTGCAAATGTGGCCCTGAGGCAGTTCTGAATGTGTTGTCTGTCTCCTTTAGTGGGAGGTACATGGTACTACTGTTACGTGTGAGAATTCTGCTTTTTCATCTTTGGGTGATGAGGGATGAAGCTTTTCAGGTACAGAACAGCAAGGCCCAAATGAAAAGAAAGATCAGAATTGCCATCGATTTTTCACTAACAGTGGGACCTGCAAAACTTGACTGATTCGAGCTGAGGAAGTGGTGATTGAGTACTCTAAAGGTGAACCCCCAAGTCAGAATCTTTTTTTTTTTTTTTTAAACTAATAAGCATTTCTAGCACGGGAAGGATATTTCAGTAAGTATAAAACTACCTGGATTTTTTTTAAATGGAATAATTTACAAGCACCAACACTCATTGTCAAGTCTATTTAGTTCAGTGTGTGCACTTCAGATCTGAACTTTCACTAAGAAATCCCACAAATAACAATTGCAAGACCAGCTCTACTCATCTGAGGGACTTCTGTTTGAATTGCAGATCATTACAAAATTTTAATATGTGTGTGAGAGTTAACTTCTCTCTCAGATTGTTTGTTATAAACCGGTAGGTTTGCCTTGAGAAAGATTTTTGATGAGGCCTCAGGGGATTATTTTTCTTCATTATTTTGATTGCCATGCTGTAGTGGATGTGAAAGTTGTGCATTATATTGGATGTTCTGTAGATCCTTTAGGAAATGCTCTTTCTGAACTCCTAACGGTTTTATTATTTTCACATGTATATTGTTTCCAGCATCAATTAGGTGAGCATTTCTTGTGATCATTAAATGGAAAATGCCTTGCCTGTTGTACACAGTGCTGGGCATCCCACAGCTTTGGGTATCATCCTTAAGGAAAAGAGTAATTACTGTGAAAAGAAAGATTTTTCTTTACTCCAAATATCCACATGAACTTTAGCTGCAAGGGACTTTGGAGAGGTGACACTTGTGGTTTGCCTGATGGAGCAGGGATAATTAGAATCAGCTTCCCAATTTTGGACACTTTCCTAAACCAAACCACTTTAGATTTGAAGAGTTCACCTTATTTATTGCATTAACACTACACCCCATTGTATTAATTTCAATAAAGCCACTTAATTATTTTATGATAGTATAGCTGACTTTATTAAAGTAGTCTTGAGGCTGTAATTTAAACAAACGCTAATTCTTGCGGTGCAAACACTCTCTCTTTCCAGTGTTTAGAGAAATATCGCAGTGCTGTGATTTAGAGACAAAAAAAAATGGGGAGTTCCAAGAGCCTGAGGGAGGAACTAAGAAAAATAAATTAGTCATGAAGTCAGAAACAAAGTCTGTGACCTTTCTAAAGCCAGCGGCGCAGACGAGGACGCGCGAGGGCCCGTGGCGCGGCGCTGCCGCGGGCCTTGCCAGCACAGCTGCTCCGCGGTGTGTTTCTCATCCTGATCAGAAGCAGCAAACTTGGCCTTGGGAACATGCACTGAGCTCTCGCGCCTGCAAAGGTAAATCAGAGCTTGGGCTTGGTATTTATGTCCAAAATGCCAGATTTTTATCTCCGTTTTGCAACGTACGTTGCCAAGCGCGCCTGTCCGGCCTGGGTTTCTGAGCCGAACGTAGATGTCTTCCAAATCTGAGGTCACCGTGTGACCTTTAGGTCCCAGCTGTGTGCTCTGCTTTCCTTATTCTGCCCTCATGAGACTCAACAGAGATTTGCAGGGGGAAGAAAGAGAAAAAATGGGTTTTCCTGGTGGCTGGGTTTTCCTGATGGCTCTGTGTGACCAGTGTTCCCCGCAGAGGCAGCAATGCACGGTTACGGCCATGGGATGAGGATGGAGCTTTGGGAATAGTAGAAATGTGAGCTTGTGATCTGCTGAAGTGTCGAGAAGGTGCTGAAAGTGGAAGAGGAGAGTGTGGTTTGGAGTGAGACCTCGGGATAAAGGGAGGGGGCCCCTTGGTGGTCCTCGTTCGGCACGTGGCCGCGGGAAGCTTGGGCCGTAGGGATGAAGCTGTAGGGCTGGGTGCTCGCAGTGCAGTTTAATGGCACTGGGTGGCTCAGGGGCCTGTGGCCGCTGAAAGGGCGGCTTCATTAGGGACTCACGGAAACGCTCGACTTTCCCTCGAAAGTCCTGCCCGCCTCCGTAGCAGGTAACACAACCCCCAGCAGGCCTGGCAGGACGGCAGGCGCTTGGGTGTGATTTCCAGGGCAAGTTTTCAAAATTCACTTTCCGAATGAGGCTCCATTTTGCCCAGTAATAGAAACTTTGCAGTGCTGCTTTACCAGTACAATGCGCCTCACAGACACTTGGCTGTTTTTAGCTTGCTTTACTTTTTTTTTTTTTCTACTCTGTTGGCTTCAAATTTGCTTAGGGCAGAAGAATTATAAAATAAGCAGAGAGAGACAGAAGAGAAAGTAAACAAAGTCTCCCTTTGTGGCACTGAACTGTACCAGCCTGCTTTCTAAACAGCGACTTTCCTTCCTTTAGATAGCATGCACTCTTTGAGTGAAATATTCCAGAAAAATAAACTGCGATACCAAATTATCCCAAAATAGCTCGTGACCTGCAGTCATTTTATCAAAGTCCCTTTACAGTATTTCACAGAGCCTTGAACTCTTTGAGATTTACCCAGCCTTCTCCATCGCCCTCTCTAAGTGCTGAATCACTGTGGGACATCTGACAGGGTTGGATGCAAAATCTTCCCTTGGTTCGTTTCAGGAGCTTTGATTCCGAGCTGCTCTTTGGGCGCCCTCTTTTTTCCTCTGCAGCAGCACAATTTTGGACTGTGATTCTTACTGAGCTAAGAACAAGCAGCAGATCCACCTCTGATCTCTCTTTTATTGAGATAAATCAGGATGTCCTACTGAAGTACACGGAGGTACAGCGCTGTAAAAATACTCTGCAAAAAATAATCATTTTCTGAGTATTTGGTAGGCAGATATCTGAACGTAGATAGAGCCATTGGCTGACTATCTGTGCCTTGAAACAACATTTCAGCATTAAATTCAGCAGTTCTGGGTTGGGGAAGAGTTTAGAGCTTCCTAATTTCACAAATTGGTTGGAAATTTTGTGTTCTAGGCTACCAGTTCCATTAGTTAAACTGTAGACTCCTATTAAAATGATATATGGAAGTTTAAATAGTCATTAAGCCAAGGGCTGTGGATGCCTTTTCCATGTAAGCATTTCTCATGAGCTGTCAAGAGCACATAACCCTCAACATTCAATCCCTTGGATCTTATTTCTTTAATAACTTCCAGAAACACACAGGTGCAGTTTAGGTCATGCTGAAAAAAATGTGTATTTATTTCAAGGTATTATCTACGTGCAGCAAGCTCCAGCTACAGTTCAGCTTAGAGAAAGAGCCAGAGGTTCAACTCAGCTGCGGTGCAAAGGGGAGTTGGATTTGTCCTTACAAGTGAAGTGAAGCCCCAGACCTTTGACCTGACCTGCTCTCTTGCAGAAAATCCGGCATCCTGGGAGAGTCAGGCAGCTTTTACGAAGCTCCCGTGTTTTCTGGTGCTTCCCAGTTTGGTTGTTAGGTGTCGTTTGCGTGAGGAGTCGCGCAGCGTTTCTGCTCTGCCGAGTCTCATTTTGGCACGCAGCAGTGATGCGGTTGTTCTGCTGCTCCACTATTGTTAGCAATTTGGATTATGTGTTATGAACTAATTAAGTACTTATTTACATGCTGGGTTTAGTGTCTTCTGTACACAGGCCTCAGTGTTCGGTATTCATTTCACGTATAGATAATTTACAGGCTCTTTGAAGTTGCTTCATAGATGCAGGTATTCTCTTTGCAGTACGCAAAGGATTAGGCAAATTAATACCTCTGCAGCGTGCTGGTAATGCCCTGGAGTGTGTGGAATAGCCAGTAAAGATCACGATGAAGCATCCCTGTCAACACGCAAGGGACTTTTTCCTGGGTGAAAGATTTTTCATAAAGTAAAAGGCATGTCCAGAACTTCCATCTGCCTGCAGGAATGTCCCTGAAAGTCAAAGGTTCTTTAAAGGCAGGGATATGGAGCTGTTCTTCTCGAGCCTCGCTTATCCGTGTAAATAAATGATCTGATTTCCAGTGGTTAGAGAGCAGATCTGCACAGAGCGGCTCTGTGGAGAGCGTTGCTGCTGGGGGCAGGATGGGCTCCCGGCCCCCGTGTCCCCTCGTGCGGGCACCCGCGGCCACTGTGGAGCCCCAGGGACCCCCGGCTGCCACTGCGGGGTGCCCGGGACTGCCCTGATGCTTTTCTCTTTAATGATCTGTGCCCAAGCAAGAGATGAGCCGCTAAGGCTGACCAAAGAAAAAAAGTCATTGCTTATTTATTTATTTATTTTTAGTATTCTGGAAGTTACTTATTAGCTCATACTAGCAAATCCATTTTTGTTGGAAAAAATACTGTGTGCAGCCACTAAAGCAGTCCTGTCTGGTGCAGCCTTTACCAAGGATCTCAATGACCGGAGAGGAGATCACAGGAAAGACCCCTGCCTTGCAGGGAATCTCATTTGCCTCTTCTGATTTATAAAGCCAAATTCTTGCTATATGACTGAGCACCTTGGCTCGAATGAATGGGCTCAGACATCTCTCCCTCAGTGATTATCTAAATTGGCCTCTTTAAAAGTTAGTATTTGCCTGGCTTGCTTGTAACAGTGCTTCCCAAGTAATTTCTATACACCACATTTCGTTCTCCCTAAATATTTTCAGCTCTTTTCCATGTTCCTAGAGTGATTTGCCCATGCACTTGTTTGGTTACGTATGTACCTCTAGTAAAAAAAAAAAAAAAAAAAAAAATTGTTTTTAATTTGCTGGCATTTTGTAGATTTGTTCTGCTTGCAAAGTTTAGTGCTGATTACCTTTGACTCCAAATGAAGCCAGCCCGTGTGGCCGTGGATGCTGTTTGAGGGGGTTGTAGCCTCTTGTCAGGATGTAACTCGAGGAGTCCCAGATGGAGGAGTCGCCCCATGTGGCCGAGCTGCCCTGGCCAAGGGCTGTCCTGGAGGAGGCAGCGTCGAACCTGGCCCTCCGCTCGCCGCCTGCGTTCCCATGTGCTCCTGATCCATCCAGAACCGCTGTGGCTGAGCCACAGAGATAAGGAAGGATAAATTCCCCCTTTAAATTAGTGGGATTTTCCCCTTTTTATATCGGATCACAAGTTTATGTCTGATCACTAGTGATCTTTGTCTTAATGGCAGTGCATAAAAGATGATACTTTAATTACTTCTCAGCCAGGCTGTTGGTAACATCATGAATGCTCTGTTGCAGGTTAATGAAATTTATCACGATGAGTCCTTGGGCGCTCACATCAACGTTGTCCTGGTGAGGATCATCCTGCTGAGCTATGGAAAGGTAAGTGAAGGTTCAGTGAAATGCGAGTCAAGAGCTCTTAAATTCAGTCTTCTATGACCTACATACTGATGTGTTTTTATCTCTTCATTTCATATTTTAATTCATACATTGTCCTTAAAAATCTAAAGATATAAATAACCTCTCATTTCATAAAGAGTCTGCATTTATGGGTGTATGTGTTTGTTTATTATGTGAACTTCAGACTAGGAAAATAATTGCATTTTCAGTGGGGTTTTCTCTGTGCTGTTTAAAGCGTCCACTTAGCTCTGGCCGACTAGTTTCAGATTTGTGTGGAATAATTCATGAAACAGAGTGGGGTAATGACCGTTTTAGTTCCTAAAGGAAATGTGAAGAACTGTGGTAGAACTCCGTATTTGTAACAATAAACACATGCAAGATTAGTTCTGCAAGACACTGAGTGCTGCAGACTCGTTCCAAGAGCTCATTTAAACTTGTACTTCATGTTAGTGAGACTAAACATGTGCTTAAAGTTAAGCATGAGCTCTGTGGGATAAGGGCCAGAAGGCAAGAGCCTTACAGATCAAATCTATATTTAAGAATTCCTGGTGTTCCTTGCTATTTCCTTGGAAGGGGTTACTCTCCAGGCAAAACTCTGGGTAAGAAGAACTAAATGCTACATGGATTTCAAAATATTGAATTGCTCAGTACCTTTCTCCTATTTTTGCCGAATCAACATCAAATTCTATGGAAACAGGAACAGGGCATTTCAAGCCTGTCAATAAAAGATATTGGTTAAGGACAGACAATTTGAGAGTTCTCTAGCACAGCAGCGTGCCCAGCTACTCAAACAAGAGTCTTACATATTTTTACATAAATAATCCTTTATTATGGAAAAAAATAAATTATGCTGTGATGACAGTAATTTGAGGAATTCCAAGACTGACTAATACTTCTCCAAAAAAAATCAGATATAGCAGTAGTGGCAGAAAAAGGAGAACCGTCTTTCACCTGAGTGGGAGCTCTTTCACCTGATGGTGTGGACTCTACTGCTCATTAGTATAGGAATCAAGGATTTCTTACTGTTTTAAGGCTCCTGACCAGAGGTCTAGTAAAGGGAAGTAGAATATGAGGAGGTTTCTCTTGAGAGTGGTGGGATTATGGGCAGTGGAGAGGCAGGGGAGGCAGGTGTATGGGCCTTAACTTCTCTTAAGGGCCTGTTCTGTGGAATTAGAACAAAACCTTCAATATTTTATTAACCTGCGAGATTATAGCAGCACTGATGTTTTTTGGAAGTACATATATAAACTACATAGTAAAAGGAAGGATGCGTTTGCAAGTTAAGGCAATACATGAGTAAAGCACCTTGCTTGGCCTCCCAGTATGTAAATATTATCCACAAATCTTGTCTGAATAAGCATGGCCTCTGAAACCTTGCAGCTGATGTCTTCAGACTTGTGTGCTTTATGGTAGGCAATTTATATGTATATTATCAAGGGTGTCATATAAAGAATCATAATAATTACGTTATGGTTCTGTAATTGGTAAACTATGTACCAATGATATACTGCTTTGCCTTCAGGTTTATGACAGCACTCCAAATTATTGCAAATTCTCCACCCCTAAACAGCTTTTTACTCCATTATTTTATCCATCTAAAAAGAAGATTATATTATTTTATACAATATGTCATCTGTTGATAAGGATAATATGGCCAATATTTTGGTTGCATAGCAACCAGCTTTTCGATGTTTTTACTAGATCATATTCCATTTCTTGAATTTTTAAAATATTTTCAAAGAAACACAGCTGTATATTCTAAACTTTTGATAATGTCATTAATTTCCATAATGAGATGAAAAAAAGGTAACGGGAGAGCAGGAAGATGTTCTATGGTGATGACATGTTGAAATTACTTCATGGGTCAGTTCAAGAAACGTGGAACTGTTTCCACATGGAGATTCTGCAAAGAAATAAATAAGATACATGTGGTGTGATTTTTTCAGATGGGAAAAGAAGAGGTGGCTTTTGCTTCTGCCTTTTTTGACTACAGTAGGAGGAAGATTGGTTTCAGATTTTGGAAACTTCAGATTCATTTCAGTATACTTCAACGGTTAGGCAAGTTACTCCATTTAGATTTATTTTGGTTGCAACAGCTTCGAAATCCAGCTAGATCTAGCATACTCATGGAAATGAATCAACCACTATCACCAAATGCAGAGGAGGTGGCAAGAGATGAGCTGCAAATGGACTAACAAAACCCAACTGGTTGTAATAAAATTTGTTTGGAAACATATTTGAATCCCAAGCACCACATAAAGTCCTCTCATCACCTCTTTGAGGTGGACGAATAAGGATTATTATTCCCATTTTACAGCTAAAAAAACAAAGATGTTAAGTGTTATTTTCCAAGGCCACGCGGAAGGTCACTGCCAGTCCAGGGAGCAGGACTCATAAGTTCCTGGCCTGCAGCCCTCACGTTGTCCTTTGACAATGGTGACTTTGTGCAGAGATGAACTAGCCCCTACACAGCGGTAGAGAGAAGTCCACACGTTACCTGCAATGGGTTTAATTAATATAGTTAACAATAAAAAAGTTTCAGCAAGGTTTTTGCAGGAACTGCAAGCATTTCAATAAATGCAGCCACCCGGTGAACTCTTGGCTCACTTGAAAGGCGTCTCTGAGAGCGCTTAGTGCTGTGAACGTTCACATGTGGCCACCTGCGTGACACAGGCTTTGTGAGAGCCCCTTCTCAGGAGACCTCGCCTGGAGCAGTGTGGATGGCTCCAGTTGGCCACATTCCACCTGGAGTGGGATGGGATGCGATGAGGGAGAACGAGTGTGGCCAGGGAGGGCAACTGGCAAGGGAGGGAAAATCTACTTTAGTTACAGGCCAAGACTGGCACAAGGACAAGGTTGTACACTGGCCATGTGTTAATTTGGCCAAATTGGAAGAGGAACTTGAGCAGAAGCACAGAACTGGGAAGAGGGGTGAAAAAAACAAGTGTTTTTAACATAGGTGTTAGGCTTTCAGGCTGAAGGAGCTGGGCCTGTTCAGCCTGAAGAAGAGAAGGCTGAGGGGGCATCTGATCAGTGTATATAAATACTTCAAGGGAGGGAGTGAGGAGGATGGGGCTGGCCTCTCTTCAGTGGTGGCTACTGATGGAACTAGAAGAAACAGCCACAAACTGAAGCACTGAAAGTTTCACAGGCAGTTAGGGAAAAATTTCTTGACGGTGAGGGTGACAGAGCCCTGGAACAGGGTGCCAGGAGAGGTTGTGGAGTCTCCTTCTCAGGAGATCTTCAAAACATGCTTGGACGTGGCCTGTGCCATAGGCTGTAGGTCACCATACATATGCAGGGAGGGGTTGGACTAGATGAAGGGGCTGAAGGACTCTTCCAACCTTAAGGATTCTATGATAGGACATATGTTATGACATGGTTGCCTGCAGCTGTTCAGCTGAGAAGGTCTCTTCAATTGTGTATGTCTGAGTCCTTCGCGGAGCTCCTGATGCCTTTATTTGGGACAAGGTTTTACTTCTGATCTTTTCTTAAAAGGATGCTCTGCTTATCTCTGCTCTCTGACCTTTTCATAGCTAACTGTGATGAGTGCAGGCAAGAATGTTCTCAGTTCAGCCAAGCTGGAAAACATGGGTTTGGTCTCTGGTTCCCAGAGAGAATCAGCAGGGATGGAAGGTCAAGATCGGCTTCTCATCCCTCAGATCTAGATTTTGACCTGGACAGTTTTCTGTTTCTTGTTTACAAATGCCATTTGTGATGTGAATTGTGGAACACCCACCCGAAAAGATCAGCATTGATCAAGTCCTAATCTTGCAGTGCACTATACAGATGTGTCTGAGGACAGAGTTCTTGATCCCAGTCTCTGGTATCTCCAGTAATTGACTCTACCCAGGCTGAGCTGTGAGGCCAGGACCTGCATATTATTTACCAGTTTCACTGCTGTTTGTGATTTCCCACTGTTTTCATAAGTTTAGATTAGGGTGTGGATAAAGTTGAGAGAAAGGTATTGTCCCTCTTGTTTCTGTCTGGATAAACTGAAGAATCGCCTCCTTTGTATATTGGGCTCATAGCTTATAATTTCCCCATGTGATTTGTTGGGACTTTGGAGAGTGTAGAGCTGGCCGATAACATAAACAGTACTTTGTATTCCTGATCTGCTTACATTTATACATGTTTATGCAGAATTAGAGAATGAAAAATGTTTACAAACTGCAGCCATAAAAAAAGTATTAGAAACCCTGTGCATGCAAAATGCCAGTTTGCCGAATGAGATATTTTGGTTAGTTCTGTTACCATGGACACTAGATAATTCTTTTTATTTATTTTTTGCTCGTCTCATTCAGGGTGACAAAAGGAAACACATGATCTATTCCTATATACGATAAACAATAGAAATGCCAAGTAGAAGTAACGTAAACAGTGTGTTTTGTAGAGATGTTACCCATTCAAGAAGGGAAAGATGTATTTTAAGTTGTCTCCCAAGTGTATGCAGTCCGTGCTCCAACTTTCACCACCATAATTTGAAGTCTAGCAAGTTAAATGTATTTCTGCTCCTTCTGGAGCTTCCGAAGACAGCAAAGCCTTCCCTGTTGTTACTCTTGGAGCACCACCTAATGGATGAGTTTGGAAAGGTCCTTTTCCAGCAAGTTTCTGACCAGCTTAGATTTCTCGTATTCTTATCAAATATCTGCTCACTAACATCGTTGCAAAGTCAAAGCAGTTACACCCAATGGTGGGTACATACAACTAAAAAGGAAACCCACCATCAATATGTTTGATGTAGTTCATCTTTTGCGTGCACTGGCAACCTGAACATTCTTGAAGGGTTTGGGTAGAATATATATATTTATTTTTTTCTTCTGGAAAAATATTGGCATATTTCTTATTTTGCAAACTATTCGCATGACAATTTGAAAGGAACTTGACTAACTTCCTGTACAGCTTCATGAGTTGTTCTTCAGCATCTTCCTAACTGAGAATAGAACATCACACTGATAACTCCCTGAAAAACACGGACAAAGAAAGCCCTATGGCATCTGGATCTGTTAGCAACAGCCTTCAGCCATTTCTTATTGCCCTGCTTTTCCTCCTAAAACTATAATTATGGTATTTGCAACTCAGCCATCTTCTAGTTTTGTTTCTTTCATTTCTCTTTTGCTTCTATCTAAGAAGGAACAGAAGTAGAGAAGGCAAAATCAGACAAGGATGAAAAAGGAGGGCATTAGCCAGTGCATTTTTTTTGCAGAGCAAGGTTCTCAAGCTCTTCTCTAAGGCAGCCTGTCCTTGTAGCCCTCTGTGGTATCTTCCCATCTGGAGACTGCCGACTCGACCAAGGCCTTTCCACTTCTCGGCAAACATCTCCATCTGTTTCCATCAGCAGTTCTCTGAAATGCCCACAGATTTTTCTTGCTGTGAGAAGGAAAGTTTCTCTTTCCACTGGCAGATTTCCTCCTGGTCAGCTGAGTAATGCTCTCCACAGGCCTGCTGCCCTGTTTGGAAAGAGGTCCTTTCCAGCCAGGTCCTAGCTCCCAGCCAGCTGCAGGACTTGCATATTCCTGGCAGCATGGGCCCCTTCCTGGCCAACACCAGCACATACAGCTCTTCTCCCTAGTCAGCTTTTGCCTCCTAGCCCCCAACCGTTCTCTGCTCACAGCCTCACAGAGAGGGACTTTTCCTCTCCTTGCAGTCCTTGCTGGTGTGCTCAACTCTCCTCTCTTCCTCTTTCTCCTTCTGTTCACTTTGTCCATTTAATATGAG
This sequence comes from Rhynchotus rufescens, assembly GCA_032273925.1. Classification (NCBI taxonomy): domain Eukaryota; kingdom Metazoa; phylum Chordata; class Aves; order Tinamiformes; family Tinamidae; genus Rhynchotus; species Rhynchotus rufescens. The sequence goes on along the minus strand of JAVCKT010025105.1, from coordinate 12,589 downwards.
GCTGGGATTTTCTGAGTTTGTCAAATATTGCTCATTGATTTCCAATGGAAAGTATTAGCAAGTGTTTTCTGATATCTCCACAAGAGCAGTATTTTTTGCTACAGCATCGTTCAAAAACATTGCATCTGCCCTGTCTCATCACAATCAGTGTCTGGTCCCATGATTTCCTTGGCACCCTTCTGGCAGGAAAGCAAGATTTATTTCCTGCTTTTTTCCCAACATTTTTTCCATTATAGACGTGTATTTTTCACTTTTATATAAGTGATTTTTTGCAGCCTCATTTTACCAGGTTCTTTTCCCTCTGGAATCTCATGATAGGAGTTCTCAGTGGGCTTCCTGATGGGATTTCTCGTCTGAGGCTTTGTAGACGTAAGATTGAGGTGGAGATGATGTAGATAGTTACATCCATCTGCTAAAGGCCTCACTGTTGAGTAGTCAAACCATAGTCTTGTTTAACTGAATGGTTAGTCCAAGTATGTTCTTATGAATAACGTGCAGATGCAAAAAAGGCACCGTAACTGTCCAACCATTTTAGTATGGTTCGTTTCATGGGAATTATGGCTGGAAGCAGAATGATGAGTCATGATATTATATTACATCTGTTTCGTTCCACAGTGGTATCAGAATCTAAGCTCTCTATTTGGTCTATTAATTTGTTTTTCTGAACATTTGCAGAATTGTAAATTGTCCATTTTTGCCAAAACCAGACCTCAGTTTGGCAGACTTCTTTTCTCTATTCCAGTTGTTCTTTCACCACCCTTTGAGGAGTTTTCTTCTCATGTCCTGTATACTCTGGGTACTCCATGGTGTACCTGGCTGGCAGGCATGTCACATACATCTGTATTTAAATATAAGCCAGATTTCTTTTCTCTTATTTTTGGCCCTAGGTTTTGCTCTAAAGTAAGTATTACAGAATACTAAATGCTTAGAGTATGGTATAGGCATCTAAATTGTTGTGGTTTGTGTTATGATTACAGTGTTGTCTTGGTGATACAGTTTTTGCATGAAAAGTCAAAGTTCACATGTGTAACTCCTACAAATCCTGGAAGGCCTGGGGTGGGTCAATTAGTCATACATTTTATAGCATCCCACATACAATAAGGTTTTTAAAGACTTAATAGTGCACAATGCTAAGCAGCGTTGGCCTGGGAAGCCTCTGAAAGTGCTATTTGGCCAAAAAAAAAAAAAAAAAAAATAAAAAAAAAACAAAAAAAATAAAAAAAAAAGATAAAAGGCAAATAAATAGTAAAACTTTTAAGTAAAATTTTCTTTGCCCCTCATTGATGTCAGCTGTGCAGTGACAGTGCAGCACTCATATAATGTTTTATAGGTCTATAGGAGAATCGCTTACAGGAGTAGGGCATTGCCAGACCTCTGTTCTCAGGGCTATTCAAACATGCAATAGGGTATGGAAAATACAGTTTTAGAGACAATCTTTGGGAAAGACCTTGTCTGAAAGCAGTGGTTCAACTGCAGATGAAAGAAGTGCCTTTAATTTTTACACTTAATACAATATCCAGTAGCATTCAAAGGTCTGGCAAAACAACCTCAACTTGATTGCATGGTAAATTTGGCTAATGGGCCATGGTCGTGTGCCTGCAGCCTACCCCTATTCCCATTTGCTTCCCCTGGCTAACAGGCATTGCCCTTCCCCACCTGGGGCCGGACAGCTACCATTGCAGTGCCAAAAGTGGCTACGAGCTTGGTAAGAAATGGTATATCCAGGCTGCAAGCTGCTGCCAGGATGACGTAGAAATACTACATGGTGCACAGTACAATATAATCTTTGTCATTAAAATCCCCATCATTTTTTTTTCTTTCATTATTTCATGGAACTTATGAATAAGTGACATATAACCTTGGATATAGGCTATTTCCTTTCTTGATCCAATAAATTTTATTCTGGAAGCATTATTTTCTGTTTATGAAGAATAGAGTTGTAATAGAAATGGAATATTTGATGATGAACCAGTTGGGGGAAAAATATGACCAAGCTAAATCACAATTGCTGTCTCTCTTTCTTGTGCATATCCAGTCCATGAGCCTAATAGAGATTGGGAACCCTTCTCAAAGCCTGGAGAACGTGTGTCGCTGGGCCTACTTGCAGCAGAAGCCAGACACTGGGCACGCAGAGTACCACGACCACGCTATCTTCCTCACAAGGCAGGATTTTGGCCCCTCTGGCATGCAAGGTAAGATGAGCATCAATTTTTATTGTCTAAAAGTCAAGATTCGTGAGTAGTATTTCTGTTCATCATTTAACAAGGGTAATCTTGCAAAATCTAACTGTGCATCCTTTGCTTAGTTTTGGGCAACACTGTTATTTTCCCTCTAGAGCTCTGCACGTGGCCATTTTCTGTTGTAACTCTTTCAGTTATTATTTTATCCTTTCTAGCTAATAGAATTATTTATTGGATCAATTCTTTGCTCTCATTGAAGCCAAATAAACGGGATCCCTGTGTAAACAGTCTTGAAATTTCCCAAAGATTAAAGAATTGACTCAGTGTTTAGAAAGTCTTCAAATAACTGTTGCAGTTTTCCAGCAGGATAGCCAAGAAATATAGTTCCAGAGAGGTCTGGAACAGTAAGACCAAGTACAGTCCCCTACCTTTTCCTTTCTTTAGGGCTCTTGCTCCTTTGAGATGAGGTTTGTTCACTGGAGGGGATAAATCTCTGGGCTTTCTGGTTCCCTTTGGGCTGGCCAGGTCTGCTGGCAGCCTGAGGCTGGGCCTTGCTCACACGTTCCCGAGGGCTGGAATTGCACCCAGCTAAAGAGCTGGCACACAGCAGCAGGCAGTCGTCTTTCCTCCTTCGCCTCACGTACTTGCAGGAAACCAGGTCCAGAATGGTCCTAGAGGAGAAAACAGCATCTTGGTGAACCACAAATATAGTTTAATTTGTTCAACAGACTCGTTTCATATATTTTATAGATGAGGGAGCACATTATTAAAAGCTTGGGGCAGGGGTCACTTGTTACCTTGCAGAGGAGAGCTTCAGCTGTGTTTGCGCCCCGCTGGGAAGGGCAGAGCTCTCTGTGCTCAAGCTCCTCACACGCTGCCTTCCTGCACTTGTTTGTTCCCTGGGACCTGGGACATTCCCTGGGATGTGTCTCTCACAGGCTACGCTCCGGTCACTGGAATGTGTCACCCTGTCCGAAGCTGCACACTCAACCATGAAGATGGCTTTTCATCTGCCTTTGTGGTGGCCCATGAAACTGGACATGTGTGAGTAGAACTAAGGATATCCCGTATCTTCCCTCGTGATGCCTTTGGCACTGACAGATACCCATGACATTGGTAAAATACAGCTTATGTTGAGAAACAACATGCAGGGTTAGCCCTGTGTTCAGTTCTCTGCTCTCCCATGGCTTTCTTTATGATCTTAGGTAAGCCTTGTAATCACTTGGTATATTGTTCTTTTCAAATGGAAAAAGGAACTAATACCAAATTACTTTCCAGGGCTGCTATGAGACTAGATTCAATGATATATTATAGTCTCCTGGTGGAAATGTAAAGTATTTATTTTGATGAAATGTGAATTCTTTGAGTCATATTCCATTCTTTGAATGGAATACATGATTCATCTATAGCAAATAAACCCATCATCCGTATAAGTTACCACTGCTGAAGAACTCAATATTGTATAGAAACAAGGTGCTAAGCACTGACCTTACAACTCTTCTGTATATTTCATATTAAAAAAGCAATTTTTTTATTTAGGGATGTGATTAGAACCAATGGCATTCAGTAGTTTTTAGAGCTTTGGTTTCTTCAGAGCTTTTTGGTTTCTGTGTTTATAGAGAATGCCCAATTATTTTCCACTTTTTTTTTTCCTTTGTAGAATAACAGTTTGCAAGAAACTTTCCCCAACAGTTGCAATCTATTATATTTCCCCTAAGAAAGTCTGTAGACAATTTCCTGTTTTTTGTCAGAAATTATTTGAACAAAAAACATTACCAAAATCTGTAAAATCTCCCAGTATATATATCTTAATTAGGGTTGTAGAATTGATACCCAGATGGTATTTCATTCCAGAATTTTGATTTAGGATTAAAAAGAATATGCAATCAGGTTTGAAGAGATACCACTGAAGATTGCTTGTGACCTCTGAAATCACACTGAGCTCCACTGTCTTAGTATAGATTAATTTCAGGAATGATATCTCCAATTTAATCAAAGCATGCCCACAGGAAAATGCAATATGAGATCCTAACAAAGGAGAGGTAAAAATATATTCACAATGCAGCCAAAAAGGAATTTAAAGATATCTGTAGCTTGGAGTAATATTTTAAAAGCACCAGCACTTTGTGTGTGTGACATAGGCTGAAAAGTGGAACTGCTGCTGGGCAATAGAGGGAGTGAGTCTAAACTAACTCTCCACGGGCCTTTTCTTATTCCACACCAAGAACAAGTCCACAATTGGACATTAGTTCAAATAAAGCTAATGTGTGGGGTTTTTTTTTTTTTTTTTGAATAAGTTATTTTAGTACTGAATTGCTCCAGGTGGGAGCAAAAATACATGTCTGTTAATACTCTTGGGAGTAGAGTAGATCCTTAATCTGGAAATGGATTCATTTAGACAAAGATATTCACAATTGCAGATATGTGCAGAGAAGTCCAAGGAAGGCATTTTTAATCTTCTTGGGAAGTAGCTTAAGCTAATCACATGGAAGCACTTCCAAGGATGAGTGCTTCTGCATGAGAACTACTACAGACTGGCCTTATTTCTCCCGCCTCTCCTCCCACAGCCAAGAGTGGGGAGACTTGAGGACGGCCTCTGGTGGCATTTGGGACGTGGAGGCCCTGGGAGGTCCCCGCGATGTAACGGTGCTGCTGTCTCCGCAGGCTGGGCATGGAGCACGACGGCCAAGGGAACCGATGTGGGGACGAGGTCCGCCTGGGCAGCATCATGGCCCCGCTCGTGCAGGCCGCCTTCCACCGCTTCCACTGGTCCCGCTGCAGCCAGCAGGAGCTCAGTCGGTACCTCCAGTGAGTAGCTGTTAAGTCCCTCTCTCCTTTGGCTGGGACACCCATAAGAACAGCCCTGTGTGCAGCATTTTTGCATTACACTGTTATCTGGGACTTGAATGCAGTTAAATAAAAGGAGCCTTTCCTTGGCCCATCCTATCGGGAGGAAGATGCTTCCCCAGCAATTGCACATTATAACACAATTTCCCAATTGCTCTGATTCAGTCCACTCTGAATTGTCCTCAGTGCATTTAATTAACTGGCATCTGTTAATTTTCTCTGGGGTGACAGTATGTAATCTTTGCTCCTTCCCCATAGCTGCTGCACAGGAGTGCCTCTGCTCCCCACTGATGCTCATTTCTTGTGACTATCAAAGTTGGCTTGAGCACTTCACTGCTCACGATCCCTGCCAGTGCTAAGATGGTGCTGCTTAAAGGGGAAAGTGCTGCTCTTGCTCAGAACTTCAAGACTATCTAAAGAATGTGTATGGTTCTGGACTTTTTTTTTTGGTGGTTACCCTTAAATACCCCAAAAGCAAAAACCATTTTATTTTCCAGTCCCAGTAACAGCTTTATCCGTGTCCCTTCCTTTCCTTTGAACGTGATCCTTTAGTCACTAGACCTGCATCTGGGTTCCCTGACAAACTTTCACTGTGCAGTCGTAGCATTGTTCCTTACAGAATAGATCTTCGCCTTGTCAGGTGTAAGGTGCATACAAAAAATACAGAGAAACTACTAGCAGAATACACAGAAAAAACAGATAATGTAAATGCAGCAAAATGCCTGAAATAAAGTCAGCCTATTTTGTCAATATTTTAATGTCTTAGATATCTTAAATATGGGAATAAAGACTAAACTTATTGTGAGAGATGTATGCTTGCTTCAGTTAGCAAGATCCTTTTGTGCTTTATCTCTTAAATAAAAATCATCTGGCCTAGAGGGCTGCTTTGCATTCTTTTAAATGCAGCTCTTTTTAAATATAACAAACCAGAAAGACAGTTTGCTTTGATATAAGTCTAACCTCAAAATTCTACTTTCAGAATAGACTTGTGTATGGCATCCTCATGTATGTTAAATAACGGAGGGACCTTTCAGAGATACTGCCTGCCCCGTTGGTCTTGGGAATGGACCAGTGATTATATTGTTGGTGACCATCTGGGGACATTAACATCTATCCCTGGTTTTCCCTGCACCTTAGCTAGATCTGGCTCCAGTTTATACACACACTGTTTAGGGCTGCAGCAAAATCCCCCAAGTTCATCACACAGAAAGGGAGCTTTGTAAAACTGCCATGTGGAACCAAGGAGGGATGGAGACAGGGGACAAGTCCAGGTGTTCAGTGCAGGCTGAAAAGGGCTCATGCTTGTAAAAGAGTCCCTGCTTCTTGGCCATATTGCAGGCTTAGCAGTATCTTGGCTTCTAAAATTTGACTTGAAAGACAGCTGCAAGCAAAGAAATTCCACAAATGGAAAATTAATTAAACTTTCGTTTCTTCTTGGTCTCATCTGGATTCTTCCTTTGATTCCTTTCATGTAGGGAACTGGAAACTGATAGGAATTTACCTGCAAGCATAGTGAAAATTACAATAGAAAGGCTTCAGAAAAAGAATAGCTAAAATCTATTAAAGGTGGATACAAGGTGATTAAGTATGTGTGAGCATAATTGCTGTATTAACTACTTTATGACCAGTGCCTGAGAAACTGCGGGCTGTGATTTGTTTGGAACAAAAAGACACTGAAACCACAAACACCGTGCGGGTCTCGCAGCCCCATCTGTTCCTGTAATTTTTGCCTGTTGCAGTTCCTACGATTGTCTGCGTGATGATCCTTTCGAACATGACTGGCCTTCCCTTCCACAGCTGCCAGGAATTCACTACTCCATGAATGAGCAGTGCCGTTTTGATTTTGGTTTGGGCTACATGATGTGCACAGCTGTGAGTACTTAGCTTGGCTTCTGATATTTTTCATCCAGGAGTGTTTTAAGTGTCTCTGAAATAGGGGCTGTATAGTGAAGCCCACAAGGAAAGATGTTGTTCCCACTTAACTTTAAACAAGAAATAACAGCTGAATGTTGACAAATAATTTTAAGTATCCCATATTTTTTAAAAGTGAAGTTACAGGAATGATTGTACTGTAGTTTCATAAATAGTTCTAGACTTCAGGCAAACAAGCTTGCTCTATTACCGAGTCACTTATTGCTGGCAGCGAGATATTTTATTACAGCAGTCCAATCCAAATGAGAAGGAGAAAGATTTAGTGTCACATCTTGTACTGTTAATACAGGGCACTCTGCTTTTATGTTCTGGTTTTATGGGAAGTATGATGCATTCTGATGCTTAGCATGTGCAAATAAGCGTGACAGAGAGTATCACATTTTGCAGAGACACTTAATGATACAGTTGGCTCTCTTCTACCAGGGAAACAAGAGGCAAAGTCTAAATTTGAAACAAGGCAAGATTAGTGCAAGTTTCAGTGGATTGGTCTCAGAGACAAGACAAAAGTATTAAATGTGTGGCAGCTGGTAACACATAATTTTGATTCTCAGCTGCAGGAGTATATGAGATGAGGAGTGTCTACAGATAACAGATGAGAACCTCTAAAGCATCAGCTATAGGACCATGTCTGGACACAGTTCCCAAGGCTGCCTTGGGAGAATGTCCCTGCTAGAGAAGATCTGCTCTTACAGCAGTGTCCCCCTAAAAGAGGGACTTTTAATCCCTCTTTATTCAGAATACTCAAAAGCATGTGGAGGCATCAGATTTTAACATATTCTGTGATGTGTGGTTCTCATTTTCTTGATGCTTTGACATAGATGCTGTTGAAGGACAAATAAAATATTAAATATTCATAGGATCAGGATCCAATGAATGAGGATTTCCCTCCTCCAAGAAGGTGATCATAACAGCAGAACTACAGTCAGAATTGCTCGTTTCCTCTTCCCATGAGGACTCAAGTATTACCTGAATGAAGCAGTATAATTAGAAAAACTGTAAGAAAAGTCAGTGTGTGTCCATCCAGGGTAGCCAGCTTCCCTCATCCAGCTTGCATTTGGCTGCAAATATAAAATCATTTTTTGCACAGCACTTTTCTATCAGATGTGGGCAGAATCTCTCTTTGGAGCCATCGATGGTTTTACATGAAAGTGGCCTTCAACTCTGCTCAGTCCACAGCCACACCGGTGGCATCAGTGGTGACATCTGCCATTTTACAGCTAGAAAAGGGAACCCCCGAGGTGCTGCCGAGTTTTTGGCAGGGTTGGCAGCAACATCCATGCTTTCTTCTCCTGTGTTTCAGTTCCGGACGTTTGATCCCTGCAAGCAACTGTGGTGCAGCCATCCCGAGAACCCCTACTTCTGCAAGACGAAGAAAGGGCCTCCGCTGGACGGGACCATGTGCGCCCCAGGGAAGGTGAGAGCAGCTCTGCATGTGTCCCTTAACTGGGGGTTTGTGGGCAGTCGGGATGTTCCTCTTGGAATCAAAGGCAAAAACACAGTGTTCCTCCTCCTGATGTCCTGCTTCATTCTTACAAGCACAGGAAACAGAGGAATGGAGAATGATTTTTTTTTTTTTCCCATAAAGGTTTTGGGTAAGTCTGATTGTAAGCTGTGTTAGGCCTCACAAGTTCTCAAGTCCCAGTTTGGAGGGAGATGTAGTTGGTTTTACAAAAGAAAAACTTATCTGAGAGTGCAGAATCAGCAAAGATGTGGGGAAAGCTCCGGAGCACCAGGAGGGCGGCTCTGCAGCGCCGGGAGGGGAGGCAGGGGCTGGGGCTGAGGCCACCGCACCCAGCGCTCCGGCCGGTCCTCCCGTGGACGCCCTTTGGGGGCTCGCGCTCTGCTTCCTGGAAGTCCTTGCAACAGAGCCAGAAAGGGGCAGATTTATCCTGGCAAATGACTCCTGCGAGGTCCAGGAGGGGCTGTGTTTCCATGCGGGATGTTGCTCTTCCCAGCGCTGCGCGTGCAGAGAGCAGTGAGGCCACAGACACGAATCAAGCTGAGGCCACAGAACGTGGCCACGGGGAAGGTCCTGGTTGCCCACGTTGCAGGGGGAGCGGAGGGCATCACGTCGTGCTCCGAGGCCCGGGGCTGCGGAGGCTGCCACGAGCTCTGCCCTCGCGGCCCGCTCCGTGGCTCAGCCGGAGAGCAGGGGGCTGGAAAGGCATTTTTTAGACCCCAGTGGATCAATCATTTCTGAGACATGAACCACATCAGCAGCTGCCGTTACTGGTTTTTAACGTCATTGTTTTTAGTGAAAACACCGTGTGATGCTAAATTCGGTCCCCAAAAGCCCTGAGCTATGCAAGACATTCCCTTTAGTTTTTCTCTTCTTCAGGTTAGTCCTGTTAAAACAGTTTTGTTGCTGGTGTGAAAGTGTATCAATAAAAATCAAAACTACAGTCCCAAATCTTAGACAGTTTATTTGCACTGACCTGCTCCAGTTTTCTGTATCTTGATTTTGCATTAGGAGGGCTTATGAAGGTCCACAAAGATACAATTACATTGCTTTTTCTTGCTTCACTTAACCAACTTTGTATGTTTTCATATGAGTATTTGAATAGAAAGAAGAAAGAGCTTGTAAGCATAGGGTTAAGTATCAGTCAGTGCTTCCATTATAAACAGTTTGTCAGGATATTATGCAACTCATCTGTAAAAATTTTCTCTGGATGGGAACTTGGGATCCAAGATTTTGGCCAACTGTGCAGACCGGCCAGGTTTTTACTTGGTTTAGATGTGAGGGAGTGTGTGCACATCCTGAAGTTTTAGTAGATGATAGAACTGTAACTGCTTTATTCCCATAAGGGCTGTCCCTTTTTTTTATGATAAATAGAATTAGTACAACCTTCCAAGAGAACCTAAGAAAATCATACAAAATAAAAACCATTTTGTTAGATAAGACTCAATAGATTGAGCCAAATATATTTTAAATAGCACAAGTTTTAAAGTGCTGCTATTAACTTTGTGTTTCCAAGCTCAACATTTGACCAATATTTTTATTAGAAGTTGCTTGTCTTTTTGAATACAGATAAATCAGATGATTTTCTCTCATCTTTTCTTTGCCTTGTCATCCCTGCCTTTGATTTGACCTTTGTTCATTCTCTTCACCCATTTGCACAGTACCAGAGCCTCTGAAGCAAAAGGACTGTGCCTGTAAAATGAGCACGTTGCAGAAGGTAGGGACTCGATTTCCATGTGGCCATTTCTTTTAAGATACCTTTCCCATGATATCTCAGCAACACTTGAGGAAAAGGAAAAAAACCCTCAAACTTGGTGGACTATTTTCTTTGGAATAACGCCAGAGGCGAACTGAACAGAAACATAAGCAATTAAAGATGTTGATTCAAAAAGTCCCATTTGCTTCCCACTTAGAGACGTGTAGTTATCGTGATTTCATACCGCTAATTCCCAGTGCCTATTTTAAGCTGAGACCAATCAAAACACTGCTGATGTGTCCAAGAAACATCCTGGCGTTGCCGCAGCCGCGGGGACTGGATGCCAGAAGTGAAGGTCATGTTGTGGGGACCGACACAGCTTGCGGTGCGGAGCTGTTTTCACCAAAGCCAGGACTCAGATAACTGATAACTGGGGGCTTCGCCTTTCCAAACTTAGCTGATGCTGTCGAGGAGAGGCCAGTCCAGGCTGCCCTTTTCCCAGCTGAAGCTCAAGGGGCAGCAACACCTACGGAGACTCCCTAGTTGTGCCTCCTGGTCACAGGCATGGAGCATTACAGGAAGCTTTGACTTTTTAATGCTCTATATGTGTGCAGGCATGTATGTGTGTGTATGTACATATATACATGTTTGTTCCTTTATGTAGATATTTGCAAGCTTTGGGCTCCCGACACTTTTAAGGATGGTCTCTTATCTGTTAATTTTTAATGCTTTTGCATAAACTCACGATGAAGATGGTGATTGCTTGTAAGAATTTGCCCAAAGAGGAAGGTTCAAAAACTTGATTTTTTTTTAAATCAGATTAAGATTTCAATAGGAAAAGGAAAACTGTTGATTTTTCAGAAGCTGTGATGGTTCAGTGACTTGCAGTTAATTCTCTGTGTTCTGGATGGTCATATTGACCTCCAGGAAGCAAGCCCAGTGTGTGGAGTTAACTCCAGTGTGCAAAGCCAAGCACAGGAAGGGTCAGAGTCTCAATCTGAACTGAGATACGCTTCATAAATCGTTGCTGTAAAACATGCAGGTAAGGTGTAATTGTGCAAAACTTGACTCTCTGCATAGCTGGGGATTAAAAAATCATATGCTTTCAACCCATGATTTATTTATATGTATCCAGTTCGATAAGCTGTACTGTTAGCCATAGGCTTCTTAAGCCAGGACACCTTTAGAAACATATCATCAGTTTTTGGTCTGTTTCTTGAACTGTGACTCTTCTGGGGAGACATTTATATTGGCTGAAGTAGCTAACTGCTCTCCATGAGAGAGAAGTAGAAAATAAAGTCACTCCTGCAAGGTGATTGCCTACTAGAGCCCATCTGCTTGCTGCAGTGACTAATGCAAAGATTTACCCCACCTGACCCTCCTTTTTGCCTTTTTCTTGGGGAGAGATAAGAACCCAGCACCTTCCTGGGTCAACTGAGCTGATATTGCTCTTCGGTTTGGCACTGGTGTCCAGGGTCCAAGCACATACCCAGCAGTTCTGACTTCCACAGCTTTGTTGACATTATCCGAGTTGAACTTGGAGGTGCTTTTTGTCTCAACAGGGAAGGAAGGGATTGATTAAATATTGAAATAAAAAGATACTGTTAGGAAGAAAAATGGCCCAAGTAAAAAGGTACACTAATGTGTACTCAAAGCAATCCAGATAATTTCCCGCTGAGAAAGCTGACCTCAGCTCCTCTCGGAGACAGGAGACAGATGGATAAGTGTATGCTGTGTTAGTCACCACAGAAACAGTGAGAATACTTGATTCTCCACACAAGAAACTTTTACAGCCTTGCAGGGTACATTTTACTGTTACGACTCTCACTTTATTCCTTGCAATTAATTATTCTTAAACAGATGGAGCTGAGCAGGCCAGCCTGCATCTGAGGGGAATATAAATAAATAAATAAATAACCTTCTCCTGGCGGGTCTACCAGCTGTAACACACTGAGAGGGCTGCCTGGCAGGTAACTGGACAAGCAGTCAAGGAGATGCACCAAAGGGCTGACAGTTGCTGTCTGACATAAAAAGATACAGATACCAGAAGAGAAGGAAGATTTCTTGAAAAATTACCTCACCTCTAAGCCCGTAGGAACACACTGGCTCTTGTTTTGGCCTCTGCGGCCGTTGTTTCAAAGAACTGCTGAAAACAGCAGTGGAATGTTTTACTGCAAGAGGCTTAAGCTTCCTCTCCTGGAAATTGCACTTGTTTTGGACTGCCCTGTTTGCCAGAAAAATAGGCGAGACTACAAGAAGTCATCTTCTCTTCTACTAAGAAAGCAGTCTGCATTTACCCATTTTTTTCCTCTTTATATATATATATATGTATATAAGCTATAATATGCTTCCTATATTCATATTCTGTTTATTATGAATATAGTTGGAACTGGCTCTTTTCCACCTCATTATGTACTTAATGTACATTACACAAGGAAGGAAAGCCTTCTCGTATTGCACTGGGGATCGCTGCCT
>JAVCKT010025104.1:6810-34066 GCA_032273925.1 Rhynchotus rufescens | reverse complement strand
AAGAAACAGGAGAAAAAAAAAATCCCTCTTTTGACCTCTCTGTTTAGGTGCGTATCAATACCTAAGCTATTTATAGTGTTAAGGGCAAGCCCAAACCCTTGCAGTCTGACTGTGCTCGTGAGAAAGGACTTTGGTAAGGTTTTTTTCAATCTGGACAGATTTTTGTCACGAAGATGTCCATGAAGTGACTGCAATGTTCTACAGGAAAACTACGGATTCTTGCACACTTTGCGGTCTGCTTCCATCCCCCGTGGTCTTCTTGCCAGCCCCTACCCCCTATCTGCCCTGTCAGCCCATCCCTCCTCATCAAACCTGCAATCCTCTTATTTACTGTTGAGGTACAGAAGTACTTGGAGAACATGGAAAAAAAAGCAATCTTATTTTTTGGTTGTACAAAAACTTTGTAATACTCAGAGATGCCTTACAGAAAAAAAAAAAAAGAAAAAAACAGAAAAGAAAAAGAAACTATTTTTTAAATATTTATTGCGATTTTATTCGCATGAGCTGTGAATTGCAGACAGAAGAATAGTAGTAAGTATCTGCCTTGTTTAATTCTCATTTTACTAAATTATTGTATGTAGGTAAAAGTTCCTAAGTAATTGCTGAATCACTTCAACATACAAAAGGGAATATTGGCTTGAAGGAGAGCGGAATATTCCTTTAGTCAACGCACTGTACTATTTTCTTATTTTAATTGTTACTCTGTTAAGATTATCTCAAATTTAGGTATATTTTTAAAATGCAAAAAAAAAAAAAAGAAAACCAACCAAGAATATTGAACATTTTGTCTACTTCGGTAGATCTTTTGTTATAATGCTGCAACCTATGGAGACATTTACAGTATTTATGTAAGAGTTTTGAGGCTGTTGGCCAGCAAAGCTTAGGAGACTATCAAGAGTGAAGCAAAGGAAAAGGTATTATGTCACTGAACAAATGGGTAAATGAAACCTTTTTTATGCCTATACTGCAACAGCCAAATAAAGAAGGAGAACAGACAGTGTAAGTTAAGTGCATTTCTACAAAGAACAGCAATAAAATATTTTAACTTTTAAAATGATTCAATAATGTATGACACCATGTTTGCTTGACTAGAGTGTGTTAGGGACTACTTTCCAATGGACCTGGTCCAGCTGCATGGGGCCCTTGCCCAGGAAGGTGCGGGCTGGTTCTGGAGCAGGTTTTGGTTGGGCAGGGCTCTCCCCCGTGGAGCAGAGCACGGGATGCCTGGGGGGTGGTGCTGAGTGCCTGGCACAGGACTTGAGCCTAGGTCCTGATGTGGGAGCTGCGTTGTCCCCGCGCGGGGCAGCGCTGACACCTTGCACAGCTCCAGTGTGAAACCAGGATGAGAGACAGTGGCTGCCAGCGGCATCTCGCCCAGAATTCTCAGGATTTTGCCAAAAAAATCCCCACCCCAGGCACTTTGCTTTTGTTACTGTTTAAAATAAGTATTTTTTCTCAATATTGAATCCATCCAGAAGTCCGTGGTATACCAAAGTGCTGTCTCGGTTAAGGGCTGGGTGTCTGAGGGCCCCTGTGCTCTGGCAGAGCAAACTTCAAATTGCAAACTTCAAATATGTGTTTTTAAAAAGTAAATAAAAGGATTCTCTTTAAATGTGTTAGTTATCTAATTCATGTCTATAAAAGCATCAAAGTGTTTTTCATTATTTTGTATCTTGACTTGGGTTTTTCATCAATTACTGCAGAACTGGTACCAAAAGCTCCTTGCATCTTTGTCACTAGTGAGTTTTACTGTTGAGACATTAATGCTGCATGAAGCCGTGAGGGGAGGAGAGGGTGCCACAGCATTGAAAGCAGTGGCAATACGGCTCTGAGCCACTGACCTGGTAAAGCTACAGGCACACAGTTAGTGCATCCTGACATGATGGGCATGGATAGTGTCATCATTAGGTCTCAGAGTAAACACCCCATCTAGATGAATGGAAACAGTTCGTTCCTGCCTTGCTAATATTGCGTGCAAATGCAGGTGATGATGCTGTTCCATTAGTCCTGCCTGGGGTTTCACTTACAACCATACGGGTGACATTTATTTCCTTTTTAAGTAACTACTTTCTGTATACAGCTGTGGGGCTGCCAAAGGAGTAACAATTGGGAGCTGCATCCACCGCTGCATTCGCGGGCAGCGCATCCTGGCCGGAGCAGCGCTCACTGGGAAGAGCTACCAGGGCTGGAGATGGGGCAGCAGTTACTCATAAAGGGGGAAGGAGGGAGTGGGTTTTGGAGGCTTGCAGAGCCCTAGTATGACCCAGTGCTGCGCTGGTGCCACGTGACGGCCCGTGTCCTCACCCAGAACCTCTTCCTCGCCAAGCCAAGAGGGCAACTGAGGCCCCTGGAGATTACTAAAGATTAATTTGCTGTTGAGAAACAGGTCCAGTACATTTTAAAGTTTTAAAAAAAAAAAAGGAAGTGATGATTTCCATTTAGCTGCCTGATGTTTCCTGAGCGCTGGCCAGAGCTGGCCGCCAGTGCGGGTGCAGGAGGGGCTGCACCGCCTGCCTCTCCCAACAAACAGCACCCCACGATCCCTGCATCCTGCTCGGTTTTGCTCCAGGCTGGTTTCTAGAAACCACTGCACCAAAACCACAGCCCAACCTGCCAGCAACCCACCAGCCACAAGCCCGTGGTGGAAGCACAGTTGGGCAGAATAATGGGGCCAACCTCGTCCTCCTCCGCCACCGCGCTGTCTGGGCAGGCATGGGCTGCCGCCGGGCACACAGATTATCGAGATCCCTGCAGTACTGCAGAGAGAAATTCTGCAGAAAATGGTCGGGGAGGAAAAGCTCAGCACAGGGCTGATGTTTTGTTGAGAGGGTGGTTGCAGGGTTGCATCCCTGGCTGCCAAGAGGGATGGAGAGCTGCACCATGCCAGCCTAGCGGAGGTGGGGAGCATCACGCTGCCCCAGGGCTCCTCCATGGAAGTAGAGGGAGCCCTCCCATGTGCCATCATGCCGGGGGAACCGTGCCATGTGCCATCACACCCGGAGGAGGGTGGTGAGTTTGATGCAGGGGCAGCGCCAGCCCCCAGTGAGAGGGGAGCAAAGGTGGCAGAGTCCTACATGCTGTGCAATGCCCAACCTCCCCCTCTTCCTCCTTAACTGCTCTCCTTGTTTGCATGGAAAATTCAAATTCTTCACATGAAAACATCACAGGGGTGAGGGCAGACTTTCAGCTGTGCATGCTCGGCATAAACATGGCAGGCCGTCCTGTCTGGGCTGGCCGCCATCTTGTGGCACCTTCCCCAGCGTGACCAGCACCATCTTTCCGTGCCAAAGTCAGTCCCAGACACCGGCCACCCTCTGCATGGCTGCCATGAAGTGCGGACAGGGCCTCATGTGCAGCACCATGTTTTCTAGATGGTGATAAGAGGCAGAGGGAGGAGGGGAATGCCGAGGCCTCCGCACGCTTTATCTCGCGAGGCCACACGGGCCGCCCGGCTGCTTCCCACCACGGCAGGGCCAGACGAGAGCCCGGCCTGTGGGGGCAGCTGTGCCAAGCGCCTCATCCCATACCCCATCCCCGCCGCCACCTGGCACTGGCCGCCAAGACCCAAAATTAGAGCCAAGAGGCAAAGCCTGAGCAGGGTATTTGCATAGCGACTGGGCTGCTGTGGGCATGTCCCTGCAAAGCAAAGTGGGCTTTACCCACTTCGTATACAGGGACTGCTAACAGCATCCTTTTTTTCTTTTTTTCCTTCTTTTCCCTCCCCCCCCCACCCTGTTTTTCACTTCTTTGTGCCCGTCTAAATCCTGCCAGCGTAGAGATTCCCTTGTTCAGGAAGCGAGGGAAAAAAAAAATAAAGGGGGGGAAAAGAAAGAAAGGAAAAAAAAAAAAGAAAGAAAAACTTAAGCCAGGGATTAAAAACCATCACTAAAATAGTTTAAATAACAAAGTCAACTGACTGCTGTGCAGTGCGCCATGAATGCCCGTCACGTATCAGCATCCAGGCCGGGGGGGGTGAGGGCACCGTCATGTGTTTTACTAGATAGTTCCCAGAAAAGTTTCTGGTCAGCCCGATAGCCCCGTGGCAGCCGTTATCGCTGCCCTGTGCTGGAATGGCCATGCTGTCCCTCGGGGCCGCTGCAGAGACCTTCCTAAGCTCGCAGAAAGGAGGGGGAAACCAAACAACCTAAAATGTCCCCTTGGTATAAAAGAAGTTGCTGCTTCTTGCCACCTGTGCCATGAGTATTAGTAGCAAAATGCTGTTTTTCATCTTCTTTCAAGAGCCAGCGTACCCCATGTTAAACAGAAATGAGCTGGAAAAACCCAGCGTGAAATGATAGACAGGGCTGAAACATTAGGGAAGGTCAAATCTCATTTTGATAAGCGGCTCCAGCAAACTTCACAGGAAAGCCCATTGAATCGATGAGCCCAAAAATACTACAGACAGATTTTTAAAAGGTCCTTAGACATGTAAAACCAGTGAGCACGGCATTTTTTCCAAATGAGTTAGACATGTCCCTTGTTTTGAAAATAGCACTAAGCATCTTACTACATTTAACATGCAAAAGATTTTTATAAAATCAGACTAAGCATGCTTGAGCAGTTTTCCTTTAATCTCTACTTCTAGATAAACACTGCTGGTTTAGTGCCGACAGTCGGAGAGATCCACTTGCTTTCTTCAGTAATAACATTCAGTTATGTTTACTCTGGCTCCTTATAATTAAGTAACACTTGAGTTTAGTAAAATGAAATAAAGGGCATCATTGATTTTCTGAGATCTGGCTCTAAAGTTAACAGATACTGTCAATTTTAAACAGACTCATGGCAGAACAAGCCCAAAAGGGATGGTAACAACACCAAAACACCACAGAGCATTTTTTAACAGGTCATACTACTCTTTATTTATGCAGTTTTAGTACAGCAAAGTAATTCTGTATTCTGTTTCATATCTCTGTGTGTATAATTATGTATAAAATTATAATGAATATACAGGAATACCTTATTTCAACTAGTATTTTTAACTTCTGCCTTATGAAGCCTGAGCAGTGAAGCTGCTGGACGACTTGCAGGTTAGAAGATAGTTTCGAGCGAGGCCCTTGCAGTAACAGCCGTGGCAGCAAGGACGGGCTTGCAGGTGCTCAGGTCGCTGTGGGGAGGGCAGCATGCGGCGCTGGCCTGGGTGCCTGTACGCACTGAATATGCGCGGTGGGATCCTGCAGCCCTGGATTTTTCCTCTTTCAGAAAAACAGGAGCACGTCCTCCTTTTGCTGATCGCACCCGAAAACACAGAAATGGCTCACAAAGGATTTGCAGAGCTGTAGGAGCCCAGGGATTTAATGCAGCGCCAGCAGTGCTGGAACAGGCGTGACAGAAGCCCCGTGTTAAAGCACATTTGTTCGTGGCCCAGTGAGTCCTTCATGGGGACAGCACTGCTGCTGACAGCAGGACAGCACTGAGGCCGGCCGTGGGCTCAGTGTCCCACCTCACAGCACTCGACCTCGTGCTCCTGGCCCCTTCCTATCCACTTGACTACCTGGAGTCATCTTCACCATGTGGTATCCCTTCCAGTGAGTCCAATGGCCTGCCCAATCTGCCCATTGCTGCAGAGAAAGTCTGCAGGAAAAATAAGAAACGGAATCCAAATATTAATGTGCATTGGCACTAGCCAGGTCACGAGTCTAATAAAGATGGAGAGTGCATCAATGTTTTGTTATAGCCACCTTTTGGATTGCCAGAAATGGTTGCTGTGAGCAGACCTGCTGAAGCAGCACAAGCTGTGGCTGGGTAAGGACTGGTTGGTGCACAAGGGCTGAGACCAGCTTGAATGCAGACAGGACTCGAGGTCAGGTCTGGAAACCAGACCAAGAGCTTAGTGCAGCCTGTGGAGCTGCACTTACGCAGCTCAGGTTTGGGGACTCTGGAAGGGGGTTCTCAATGTGGATGAGGCACTGACAACTTGTCAGCACAGTGAGCACCCTTTATTTCTCTCTCACACACAGGTGTGCATGTACACAAACACACACAGTTTTTCCTCTTCCTACCCCAGGTGATACTGTTAGCTCTGCATGCACAAGAGACACCTCCAGCAAGAAATGCTTGCAGAAGCGCCGGCTCCCACGGACACGCCTGTGCTGCGTTAGAGCTCTGCTGCGTCCCGTCACTGAAAGATTCGTGCCCTGAGATGAGTTAAAAAAAAAAACACAACGCAAAACCCAAGCCCTGAGAGCCGTCTCGGTGCAGCGGTTACGAAAAGGCAAACTGCCGCTTACTCATTTCTTCAGTGAGCAAAAGCGAAACGTAAGCGTCGCTGCCCGTGCGCTCGGTCCCCGTTCCCAGCCGAGTGAAGGGATGCCGGCCGTGGAGCTACCTCATGATAAGAAACAGTTTCCTAATCTCCAGCCCCAGCAGCCACAAGGGTGGTGATGATAATTCGCATTAACCTCCAGTTTCATGGGGTAGGGGGAGGAGAGAGGACTGACCATGGCTTCAGGCGGGACTTTTTGCAAATTTGCCCTCTTCTGGGAAGTTTCCCTCCAGATCTGCTATCAGTGCCAGCTCAATGCCAAAGTCCAATGGTGGACTCCATAAACTCTGAAAGAGGAGTTCAGGAACAACGCGACCAGAGGCTGCTGCCTCCCTCTGTGGTCCTGGGATCTCCAGAGGCTGCCACGAGACATTGCTGGGCAGGGAGATGCCAGCCTGGCACACACGGGACACGGGCAGCAACGTCATGGAGCAAAGGGGCTCCGGCCACCGGGCACCTTTCCTGCCTCAGCTTCTCCATGGCTCTGGAGATTTGCAGCGTTATCTGTCACAAGCCACAGACAGAGGCTTCTCTAAGGCTTTACTGATAATCTGTGTTGCATTTGTGAAACAGCAGATAGAAAATGCACCCTAAGGCAGCTTACAGAAGAGGTTAAATTACTGAGGCCCCAGCAGAAGGGGCAGACACCTTCCGACCCCAGAGGAAGAGCAAGAGATAGAAGTCTGTGCCAGTGAACCCCGACATGAATCATGAAACTGTTACTTAGAGACACTATTGAAGAGCACTCTGTTTTCTCTGTATTTATGCATACAGATCATGCTTTCTTTTCCAGTCACAGTGCTATATTTCCTTCCAAGACTTGCTGTCTTCATGAAGCGATTTTGAGGCTCTCTTCCCATTAGTAATCATGTGGGAATGCCTTCCCTAGGGAATTTCCCATAGGAAATGCCTAGAAGTGCCATTCAAGGACTGTAAGGTGGAAAGGTTTTAGGCCTTTGAAGGTCTACAAGTACTTTACAAACAGCTGGATCACAAATACAAGATATTAGCAGGGTGAAGGACTTAGACAAGGTCTTTGAAAACCTGCAGCACAGTCCAGCGCTCTGCTGCCAGCCTGAGAGCTCCCTGAGGAGTCATTCGTATTCTGATTTGCCATCAGGGTGTCTTCTACGGAGACAAGCAAAGAGAGAAGAAGATGAAATCTGTCACTTAACAAACCTTGGAGTTAATTTCCATCTCCTTCAGCAGTACCAGCTCGGAGAAGGCCATGTGTGAGGAGTGATTCCTGTGGGCTGGGAAGAATCCTGTGAGGAGGCAGAGGAGGCAGGAGCTGCACAAGGAGAGGATGAGCGGAAGCAAACAAGCAGTAGGTAGAGTCACAAGCTGCAGGAGTGCCGCAGGAGGCCTATCCCGGCATGCTCATCTTGCCTGTGCAGCCAACACGCTGCTCTCCCACGGGTATAAACATCATGAAATAAAGATATCTGAAGTAGGCGATGGGCTTTTGTCTAAGAAAATGCCATGTTTATTGAGATCCAAAGTTTAGCAATTGAATGAGGTGATATGCAGAGCATTGGTGGATTGAGTGGACCTATTTTACGATGGTCCTTGTCAGTCTGGTGGCTTTCTGCATCTCTCAACTAAGTTAAGGGATAAAAATAAGGGGCACAGTCAGAGCTGTGGCCATTCATGGGCCAGGATATTTGGTGTTAGATGGACCTGGGCAGCACATAGTGGACATCACGGTGCCTGTGCTCACCCACACTATGCCCAGCAAGCCTTCCCTGCGCCCCTCTCTGCTCCAGCTCCCAGCACTGGCTTTGCTACCCCTCAGCCAAAGTCCACAGCCACGATAAGGTCTACTCCAAAGCACATTTTTGTCAGAGTGCAGCAAGATAAATCTCAAAATAGCTCCGCAAGTGACATTCGCTCGGGTCTGTGCCACTGTTTTTCCACATGCTGCCTGCTCCCCTCCTCCTCCCGCAGCGCTGGGCACGAGCGCCCTGGTGGGAAGGCTCCGCTCACACGGACTCCAGCAGCCCATGTATTATTCAGCGAGCGGCGCTGGCTCCGTCGCAGCGCGTTGCGTGCTCCAAGTGGCACCGCGCCGGGCTTAAAACAGGGCCCCATCTCTGCAGAGCGAAACCACCTCCGTTCCCAGCTCTGGCTGGACCCCTGCGTGGCCCGAGCACCCCGTTTGCAGCAGGGCACCCAGCGTGGCCAAGCCTGTGCACCCTGAGAACGCTGCCTCCTCGCCGCCCTGGCTCTCCTGGCTCTCCTGGCTCTGAATGAGCATTGCTTGGCCAAATCCATGTCTCCAAAACAAAAGCAGTGAGTCCAGCGATGCGCCAGCGAGGAGCTGGGGGAGGGCGCTGCTCTCTGCAGAGCTTTTCTGCAGCGGTGAAAGCAGCCTTACGTAAAAGTTTCATGTTCCCCCTCTCTGCCTCGTTCCCTTCTCCCGCTCCCGCATCAGCACCTCCCTCTGGGGGCTGCTAGCTGGGCTGCTGCCTGCTTTGCTGCTCGTGTCGGCCGGACACCGTCGAGAAAAAATGTGCAAAAGGAGAGGAGTCGCATGGAGGTTGTTGAGAAGAAGGTGCAAAAAACGTCACCAGGATCCTCTCTGCAAAAGGCCAGCCCCAGTGCTGGGGACATCCATCCTCTTTAACCCCTCCAGTGCTTGCTCACGGTTGGTCTGAACCAGCTTTGCTTTTAGCAGTGCTGGCAAGCAAGTGCAATGAAAGGGTTTTTAGCCTTTCCCAGCACATTTCAGGCAAATGCTCCAGCCCTCATTAGGGTTGATTTTCTTGTTGGGGGGCTGTTAGTGAGTCATATATAAAGGTGCCATGTGAATTCATATTATGTTCAACAACTTTAACAGAACGGAAGATAAAAATAGATTCTTAACGAAAACAAACACTGCAATACCCACACAAATTTTCTAACAATTTAAAAAATGCCCACAAGAGCAAAGCCTTTTTTTAAGCAGTTAAGAATTTCTCTGAAGAATTTGCTGCATAGACGTTGTACTTGGGAAAGTGAGCATTGCATATGTAGGAAAACAGGGTCCACATGCTGCTGCACAGCAAACCCAGACAAACTCATCCATTGCAACAGGATTACGCCCAGCTTGTAACACACCAACGTGGAGAGGAGCAGCTGCTGCCACAGCAGTGGCTGAATTACTCTGGAAGTCCCACGTGCCAGGCAGTGCCACTGGACAATCGTCCCGTCTGCTCCGCGGTGCATTTACCTCTCGGATTTGTCACTCGGGTTCTGGCAGCATCCAGCCAGTATCGAGCCTCAGAAGGTGCTTTTGGGAATGGTTGGAGTCTCCACAGAGCTCAGCAGCCCTTAGGTCCCCTCTCCCTGTGTACCCACTGCTCACAGGACCTGGCTGAGGATCTGAGATGTCAGAGACAGAGCAGACAGAGGGGGCACAAGTGGCTGATTTGGGAACTGAAGGAAACACTAAATGCACATGAGACTGGCGGCGAAGCAGGAGCAGGAGCATCAGAGCTGCCCCATGGGCTGCTCCTCAGCCCACAACCCCCCCCCATGCCCCGGCCAGGCATTTATAGCTCTATGGATCCCTAAACAAAACAAGCTGTTTCCGTAAAGACACAAATAGCCACAGGCTGGCATAACTGTCCCTGAATACACACGTATCTTTTTACAGACTTCTGGAGGACGATGTGTGCCCTAGTTCACGTGGGCTTGGGCGGGCAGGAGGGCGCCTGCCGTGCCCTGTCTTCATTTATCCTGCTGCAGAAGCTGAGTGCACATGAGGCCAGGAGGAGATGGATGGAGGCCAGTTCTAGGCCTTCAGCACCCATGAATATCAGCAGACCTTCAGAGCAGCTCAGCCTTGTGAGCTTTAAGTGGAAGCGGTCAAGCTTTCCTCTCGGAGAGAAGCAGCAACCTCAGCCCAGATGCTCTGGGCTGCCTCCGCCGGCAGTGGAAGTCCCCAGACCTGGCCTTCCTGCTCTAACAGTCCCGGGGAGCTGCCGGGGCTGCAAAACCCCTTCGAAATGCAGCTTGTTGTTGCTGTAGGCCATTCCTGTAGCTAAACGTGAGACGTGAGACGTTCTCTTATATTTCAGGCCATCATGGGCAGTTCTTGTGGGTGGGCAGACACCAAATGCCAGGGGGCTTCTCTCATTGCCAGAAGAGCAGGTCTGTACAGGCAGGCTGGAGGATGAGGGTGGTTACGAAGGTGGTGATTTTTGGGGCACATTATACAGCACCACAGCCCCACTCACACGGCTCTCCTGTGGCAAATCATCCTTATTCTTTTATTCATGACACTAATTCTTTTATTCATGATACTAATTCTTTTATTCATGATATGACTAATAAAAGCATCTGAGCTCATTCCAATTAGCTCATGGCCCTGGAACGAGCCTTTTTTTTTCTCTTTCTTCTCCTGCAGAGCAGATGATGCTGTGGGGTTTTGTGCAGCTTTCCTAAAGCAAACACATACCCTGGTTCCTCTTCCATACCTGGGAGCTCGCCCGGGACAACGGGGCTGCCACAGGGGTCTGTGTGGGGCTGAGGTGAGGCTGCACTGAGGGTGCATTCCCTCGCTGCTCTCTGTGTGATGGCAGATGCTGTGTGTAAGGGACAAGCACATCTCTCTCTCTATGCCATGGAGACCAGGATCCAGCCAAAGCAGCAGCAGGAGGCTGCGTCGGCCTCACAGGGCGAGCGTTTGCTTAGCCGAGGTGTGGGGGTCACAGGCTGCCAGACTGTGTCGTCACGGGCCAGAGGGGCCAGCAGAGCCTGCACGAGTCCAGGCATAACCCTTCAGGCCTTCCTGGGCTTTGGCGGGTGGCCGGGGTTTTTCTGAGGGCTTTCCCTGCCTCGCTGGCCTTGCACGGCTTGTCGGGTTATGTTAGTGCAAGCTCTGAGAGGAGACTGTGGTCAGAGCATCCCACTGCACTGCCACGCATGGGGACACTGCCATGCACCAGGACACTGCCATACACCAGGACACTGCCACTCACTGCACTGCCATGCATGAGGACACTGCCATGCACCAGGACACTGTCGTGCACCAGGACACTGCCACTCACTGCACTGCCACTCACTGCACTGCCACGCATGGGGACACTGCCGTGCACCAGGACACTGCCACTCACTGCACTGCCACGCATGGGAACACTGCCGTGCACCAGGACACTGCTGTGCACCAGGACACTGCCACTCACCACTCTGGCATGCATGGGGACACTGCCACGCATGGGGACTCTGCCACGCACAGGGACACTGTCACACACCAGGACACTGTCACACACCAGGATGAGTGGAGGGGTGGTGGGGCTGTGAGAAAGCCGGGCACAGGAATTTCCGGAAGCGACCGCCTGTGACGTGCGTGGTATGGAAAAAGTGAAGCTTCCCCCTTATAGTCGGCAAGTCTAACGAGGCCATGTCAGGGAGATGCCAGTGCCTGACAGCACAAATCGAGCGTGGCAGGGAGCCAGGGTCACTGAAAAGGGCTGTTCTGCTACCTCCACATTTGGCCGTGCAGCTGCAGGACCCACCTGCTTTCGACAAGGGGCGAGTGGTTCCAGCGGGAAACACGGAATCCTCCTCATCTGCGTGGGCTCCAGAAGGAAAGAGGGCCCTTGCATGGCACAGCAGGAGAGATTTTTCCTTACTTGACTGGTCAAGTGGCCCCTAGAAGGGGTTTTTAAGCCTCACATGCCCCCAAGTTGCCTGCTGTGCCAGAGGCCTCAGGAAAAGGCTCTGTCTGCAGGGCAGGTACCTGGGTACCCAGCCAGGGATGGTAGTGCAGGGCAATGGCTTCTTCAAAGCTTTTTTCCCCACTTCAGGGGTATTTTGAAAGTGGATTCATCCCCAGTTCAACCAGCATTCTGCCAGCTCTGCTGAGCCAGAGCTTTTGCACTGGACTACTGCGGCAGTGGGAAAATGTGCCACTTTAACTCCAGAAAAGGAGCAGAAAAAAAGGGTTTCTGGAGGAAGACAAGCTCTTTTGCTGCTGGGAGAGGGATGCACAGAGCCCAGATATGTGGCCGTGGGCACTCCCGAGGGCGGCCGCCCGGTCGGGAGCACCCGGCTCAAGAGCCTGGCCGCTCTCGGTGCAGTAACCGACGGCACGTGCGCAGGGCAGAGGCTTCCTGGCTGCTCAGAGCTCAACGCTGGCAAGAAGAGCGGCCATGAACCGCTGATACCCCGCGTGGGCTGAACACCCCACGCTCCCCTGGTTGAGCCTGCGTGTCCCGACTGCCCCTGGGGCCGTGCCAGGAGATCTTGCTCTGAGGAGCTGAGCTGCTCGCCAGGGCTTTCCCCACGAGCTCTAAAAGAAGAACAAGAAGCAGAGCCACTGCCTGCGCGTCCTTCCCGGCGGGAAAGGCTCACAGCCCCGGTGCCCCCGGTGCTATGTAAATACGCAGAGCAGCTTTGCGGCCGCTCACACAGCTGCTCATGCAAAGCAGGCAGACGAGAACGTGCCCGGGAGAGCCCGGCCGGCCGCCACGCACGCGTGGCCTTCCCGCACGAGCCCTGCTGCACGCCTGAACTGCTTTGTGCATCTGAAAGAGCCCTCCTCATCCTCCTCCTCTGCTTGCTGGGAGGGAGAGTCTCCCTTGGAGGAGGCACCGAGGCGCTCGGGGAGGAAGGCTCCGCATCGCCGCTCGCCTGGGGATAGCCCTTTGCCAGGCTGCAGCGTGCCTGTCCCCAGCGCGCTCCAGAAGATAAGGCCAGAGGGTGATTAGTTTGTGCTGTCATCAAGACACAATAAAACCAGGCTGCTCCCAATGCTGGTTTTTTTTTTCTTTTCTAATTGTTCTATTTTCATGTGCTTGTATATGCCTGGCGATAGTGCTCCTGCCAGGAAAGCGGAGCGCTGATCATTGTCAGATGGTTCACACAGAGGTTTCTGGTTTGTTTTGTTTTTACAAGGATCCAAGATGATAGGGGGAGGGAAAGAACTTTTGTCCTCTGCTTAAAATAATTCAAGAGCTTTCCACTGGCTACGCCAGGCTCGCGCAGGCATTTGCATAACGAACGAGCCTTCCCCATGCGCTGACTGGTGCATCCTTAACTGACTCCTGCAGTGCCGCTCGGCTGGAGCTGCTCCTGCTCTCCAGGAGCCATCCCAGCTCCATGGGTGTCCCGCATCCAACGTGCCCCTGCCCGGGGAGCTGTGAGCAGCACGAGGATTGGAGCAGGGCTGGTTCTGGGAAGGCAGGACCTGCTGTCTTGCAAATTCTCATCACTTTGTCCATCAGGACAACCTAAAATGTCACTGAAAAATTTCAGGATTAAAAAAAAAAAAAAAAAAAAAAAAACATGCTTGGTGATCAACAAATAATTCCAGACATTTCTTTTGATTTACTTTTACAAATCAAGTTGTTCTGTGAATGTTTTAAGGCAAAGCCTGTCAACAGTAAGGACCAGCACAGGCAGTAACGTCCCTATAGCTATTAGCAAGAGTGGCTGTTTGGTGCTGGGCTTTTCATCTCTGTACAGTGATGCACACCAGGGAAGCCCCTAGAAGTGTCACAGCATTTTTTTCCCCAACCCAGATTAACACATATATAAGACATATATAAATGTCTCAAGACATATATAAATTATGCCGGTAATCCTGCAATTGTTCCTTAAACAGATTTAATCTGCAGGGTGCTTCCAGAGAGCACCTGCTGCAATAGTCAAGGTCGCAATTTTAGCCTAGCAAGTAGGCGTAGCTGCTGCAAGAGCCTCGTGCTAGAGCCATTTTGTGCAGAGCCATATTGCTCAATGCTCGGAGGAGTTATTTCAATTTCCATTCCTCCTTCAGAGAGGGAGAAAGCGGGGGAGTCAGCTTACATACCTCTCCATAGCTGCACGAGGTTGCAGCAACATTTTCAGAGCTAGCTGGGGAAACTGGATGTGAGCGAGTGTGGTCAAAGTCCAAACGCTGCATCAGTCACCCCAGAGCATCGTAGGAGAGAGGGGAGAGAAGGGAAGTGCCAGCAATACTGAAACATCCCTCATAGACAGTGTCAGCAAAATTGTTTCAGTTGTTCAGCTTGAAATAAGTTTCTATAAGGGTTAAAAGTTTTGCATTTGATAAGGCTATGAACACAGATTAAAAAATAAATCTGTAATCTACCAGGAACAATCCTCCCTCTACCCGTTTTCTTTCACAGCAAATTCCGAAGGATTTGTGTGTAATTCTCATTATATACAAATAGCAAACTTCAAGAAAACCTTTGCAACATTAAACATCCATCTTCTGCACCTGGTTTGCCTTTTCTTGCCAATGCCTTGAAATCAATGACTCTCACTTGAGCGCGGTGCCTGGCTCCCAGCCCAGGCTGGGTGGCACCCAGCCCTCCCCGGGGCCTGGCATCGTCCCCACGGGCAGAAATACTGCTCAAAGTGGGGCTAGTCCTGCCACGCACAGGCCTGAGGGCTGAGCCCGGCCGATAGCAAGGAAAGATGGTCCCTTGCCCTGGAGAACAGACGACAATGAGGTTTGGGGGTTCAGGTGGCCTGGATTTGTCCCCAGCAAGCTCTGAGCACTGCAAAATGCAACAGCAAGGTGCAAGGTAATATCTAGGAGCAATTCTCCTCTGCATTTTTTTTTTTAGCATTGTGGATTTTAGGACTTGTTTTGGTGGATCTATTCAGTCTGGACTTACATGGACTTTTCTTTCAGATGTCCCAAAGGAATCTGTTTTTATCCTCACCTGAAAAGGCTGCACAGAACTCAGGTTCAGGTTCTCTTCTGTCTTCCTTGCACAGCAGAGCTGCACAGCAGGCCCAACTGTCCGACCCAAGAAGGAGTCTGAATCTCAGCTTTTTTGGCAGCCTGGGTTTATAGCAGTTTAAGGAAGCAAACAACCCACATTGCCAAGTTCCTCTGGACCCATCTTCTGTTTGCCAGGTGTTTCAAATGCAGTTTGAGAGACATTTATTGCCCTTCTATTCCCTTGTATCACCTTACCATGCAGCCATGAACTGCAGCTTAGGAACTACTCGATCTCATCAGCATCCCAGCATCTCCAGTCTCCAGGAGATACGAGGGACAGCAACAGGGACAGCACCGTCCTCATGCCAAGCAGGGCACAAGGGATCCTGGCTTGCCACATCTATCTCGCTATACAACCTGTTGAGCTGCTTTGGGCTTCCTTCAGAGCCTTCATGCTGCCATATGGCTCGCAAGGATGTTTCCCTGCGGGGGATTTTGTTTTACAGCATGGTACCTACAGCTGGGGGACAAAGGGGAGCAAGTTCCCCGTTCCCGGATGAGCAGGGATGACAAATTGCCCTGAGTGGACCAGCAAGTCCCGCAGTCCCCATCCATGCATGAACTTCGGGGCACAGGTGAGACGAAAGCTCTGCTCTGGAGCGGAAAGTCGATGCTGTTGCGCTCTCCGCACACCCACCCAGAAGCTTTGGGTTTGTCCAGCCACAGAACAAAACTAAAAGCTGGAAAACCCTCGGAGGCTCTGCAGCAATGCAGAACTGCCATTTCTGCACCAGAATGTGATGAGTTGAAATCCTCTTGAGGTTTCAAATGGTTCCTTGAAACAGAGGAGAGGCGGAAGGTGTTCTGCTCCAGGCACCGCCACGGAGCAGCTTTGCAACACGGTGATGACCGTGAGCAGCTTTGCTCGCAGGGCCCTCCCAGCCCCAGCTCCGAGCCCGAGGCGGCAGCGGGACAAAGCCGGCACCCGGAGCTGCGCTTTGCTGGTCCCAGCTCAGCTGGGCTCAGCTGCCCTCGCGGCGGCCACGCGCAACGTTGACGCTGCGGACGGCGCCGCCGGCCTGAGTCACACGTGGCTTCCCCGGCACTTCTTCATTTCTGCGGTCTGGCGAAATAATGGTTTCTGAACAGCTATAGCTTAGAGTGATTTATTCTTCTCAGCAGCCAGCCGTGTCTTTGGTTGTGTTGTAGAAGGAAGCCCATTTCAGACATACCCACAACATCACACCTAGATTAGTTTTTACACCATGGGGAAAAGACAAAGGTGGGAAGAGCAATTGCGCTTGGCTGGTGAATTTTGCTTCTGTTTCAAGAAACAAGACTGAGAAGACAAAGTATATAAAGAACCATTATATGGGGGGTCTTGGGCAGGCTGTGGGTAGCATTTTCTACAGCATAGAAATAGGGATCCTGTGGGCCACCCTCAATAAGTGATGTAGGAGCCTCCATCCTGCCGGGGCAGGGGTGCAGGAAACCTTCCCATGCTCCACAGTGCAGTGACGTGTTCCCAGTGCACCCAGGCCTGCCGGGACCTCAGCACCCAGTGACAGCCTCAAGCCGAGGAGCTGAGTCACTCGGAGGCACAAAGCGTTGGAAAAAAACAAGGATCCACAGAGCTTCCCCAGAAGAGATCCCCATGACGTCCCTGCCACAGCTCTTCCCACGGAGTATGGCCAGGCCTGGAGTCAAGCTTTTCCACCCTCTGCTTTCCATTACCTCACTGCACCCACATTTAGCCACCAGCAGGACTCTTGGACGCTTCTGGGTTTTGCTCTTCTGATGCTGGGCAGCTGTAGCAGGGCTGGGGAAGGTGCTTGCTTTCCAAGAGTGCTTTCCTTGGGATTGTAGCTGGAGAGGATGGCAGGGATGGGCAAAGGAGCTGGAATACTTGTCCTGTTGGCTGCCAGGAGGAGCTGCTGCCATCACTGGCTGCTCTGGCCCTAGGGATGGAGAGGCCAGTAAAGGTTGCCCTCAAGCTGAAGGAGCCTGCAGTGCTCCTCAGCTTCCCCTGTTCATCTCCAGCTTTCTTCTCCCAGGCATTTCGCCCAGCCCATTTGCAAGAACAAGGTCTCATCCTTACTCATCAACAAGGTGCCAGCATCCCCAAACTCCTTGTCTTGGGTCACCATCCAAGAACTGGAGAAACTGAGGCAAGTGCAATGATCACCAAACCCTGCAGCCTGGTTTCACATTCTCTAGGAGGGACCGTGGGGACCCCACTGCCTTGAACCTCCAGTTTGATGTGGTATCTCCCACACATAGCTCACCACACTCTTCATGCCAGGCTTCACAGTTGCCCAGCACCACCTGGAAACACATCCTGCAACATAAAGGTACCTGCTGCAATGCCACGCGCAGTAGTAAACATTTAAACGGTCGCTAGTTTGAAAAGCAACAGAATCGTAACAAAAGCCCAACGAATTGTTAAGCCTGTTCCCAGGCAAACACAAAGAACAGTTCTAGATTCACACTAGTGTCCCTTTGTTTACCGAATGCAGTAACAGAAACGGCAAAGCAAGGAAAAAAAACTCCCGATAGCAACAACTTGTTGTGGGCTAGAGCAGGCTGGGACATGCCCAGTAAGGGGAGGTTCAGGCTCTGTGTATCTGCTGGTGACGGGAAGTAAATGTGCCCAAAAGCACTTGAAAAAAATAAAAAGGACCAGACCTGATTGCAGCAGTTAGAAGTGATATATTCTTGGCATGGAAACAAAAAGCAAATTCATAGCTGGTTTGGAGCTGATCTTACTGGCTTACATGGGATTTTACACTTAGGTAACTCTATTGTTGGCTGGAGCTACCTGATTTATGCCTGAATAAGGTCCCAATCCTGCAGACATTTACTTACATGTTTTAGTTTTACTTTTGCCCTACCTCTGCTCCTGGCCACCCTGTTAATTTAGCTGCAGCAAGGAGAGTGCTTGCTTGCAAAGCCGGGGCTTTGGCGAGAACACAAATCTGTGCCCCGCTGCCTGAATGGCGAAGGGGAAATTTTGCAGTCAGCAGCAACTGCCCCCCAGACCGTGGTCTCCCAGTGACCTCAGGCACTGCCGTCCCCAGACATGCACACACAGACACAAAAGGCCAGTGATGGCTTGAGCGCAGTCCCCAAAGCCCAAGCCTTGGCAAACAGCAGGGGAACGTCTTTAGCATAAGCCCGCAGCTGCTCCACGCTCTAATTCAGCCTCTGCAACAAGTTGAAAACCAGACCGCAGTGCAGCACTCGGTGCATCCCGACAGCACCAACTCCCCTGGGCTGTGTATCGAAACGAGCTTCTGAACAGAGCAGGAACCATATTTATTTGTTGTTTAAATCTAAGGAAGTAGTGTTTGTCGATAAAAACCCTGAGTTTACTCTACCCGCTTCCCACCAGGCAAGGAGGCTGGTACAGGAACTGGCCAGGACTCATCCATCCAACACCGCTCTTTAACAAGGAAACTTCGGGGTGAGTCTCTGAGAGAGGATGCGAATAAAACCCCATTTGGGGTGGGAGGAGGAGCAGAAGCAGAGGGGACACCCACGCACCCTGGCACACTAACGGGACATGACGGCGTTCTCAGCCCACAGCCCAGCTAGATGCCCTGGCGGCTCCTGTGTCCGGCAGGGCTTCCACTCACATGCCCATCACATGCTAACAGTTTGCTGCTAAAACTAGGAAAAAAAAAAGGAAAGAAAGAAAAAAAGACTGTGTATCTTGGAGCAGCTGCTTTCCTCCCTGCTGCCAAGCCTTCCTGAGAGCACGGCTGTTCCCCCAGCGCGGGGAGAATTAATTTGCTTTACAAAGGAGCCGTGGGGCTGCGCGTTGGTGCTGCGGGATCCCGGCATGCCGAGGCTGCAGCAGAGCCACCTGAGAGAGCAGAGCTCCTTGAGAGGCTGCAGGAGGGCCCTGAGCACCCCCCTCCAGTTCCAATCCCCGCTCTGTCCTGTTTTAGACCCTTGGCTAAAGTGCGTCAGTGCCCAGATCCCGAAACCCGTGATCTATATCTGGCGGAGTCGAGAGCTGCTTGTGGAGCCTGACCCTCCAGCTGCCGAGGGCAGCGAGTGCCGTGGGCCACGGGCACTTCAGCTCCCGCCAGACATGGGAATCCTTCCTCCCAGACAGGCCTGGCAAGGAGCCTGGGCAGCGCGGCCCGAGCTGAGCAAGCTTTTATTTCAGCACGTCTCTGCAAGCCAACAGCAGCCTCTGGCCCGGACCCCTGGCCGGACCCTGCTTGCAGAAGGCTGAGAAGCTGCATCAAATGCCCCTCAAGAGCTTTGGGCCAGGTTCATGCCAGCTTGGGGCTGGAGGAGCCCCTTGGAGTGGCGTCTGGTTGGAAACACTCGGATCCGGAGCTGCACTCTTGGGTTTTAGGCCTACAGTCCAGCCATGCTCGTCATATCCAGCCCTTGATCCAGGGCAGAGACAGTCCAGATGCATCCCCCAAAGGAGAGGGAGGGCTGCAGACCCAGCTGCATGGGCTGGTGCTGGAGAACCCACCCCGCCGGCCCCAGAGCTTGGCCTGGCTGGAGCTGCCGGTGCAGCGAGCTGGCGAGCGGGGCCTTGACCACAAAGCACGGCTCTGTGGAGGCTCTGCCCCACGTCTGCTGCGGCTGCAGTGTGGGGCCAGGGTCTGCTCCCCAAAGCCTGCTTCATTTCCAGAGTAGCTCCTCCAAATTTGGCTTTGCTAATAACGCAGCAGCCTGGAGAGCTCAATATTGCCTCGCTAGGAAGATTTAATTATACATAAAATTAGAAGGAGGAACTGTTAGTTAAAATTTCATACTTCTGGAAGACAGCCGGTTCGTTAGCATTACTTTAATGAGGCACTAACCTCACTGTAATGCTTTT
The DNA here is from genome assembly GCA_032273925.1 of Rhynchotus rufescens. Taxonomy (NCBI): domain Eukaryota; kingdom Metazoa; phylum Chordata; class Aves; order Tinamiformes; family Tinamidae; genus Rhynchotus; species Rhynchotus rufescens. The sequence goes on along the minus strand of JAVCKT010025104.1, from coordinate 14,299 downwards.
ATTAATGCTCATTGCTTATTGAGTGCCAACTGCTTGGCTCCTCTCCGACAGGCCGGCTGGTCTAAGAAGTGAATGGTTTAGGGGTCCTTTGATGCAAAATATGAGTGCATTTACACCACATCCAGGACAAACGACAGTTGGTGAGATGAGACAGACCCAAACTCACCAGATGGTGCCATGAGAAGGGAATGCAGTGAAAGAACGAGACCAGGACAGAAAGGAAGGAAGGCAGAAGAGAACAAATGGAGGGAGATGAGGATGCTGCTTCCACTGGCAGCACTGACAAAAATCCTGTTGACTGCTGTAGGGGCACGGTGAGGCCCAGGCACTGCACAAGGATAGACCATGAAAGCATGATGTGCTCAGGACTTGAAGGAAAGGAAGGACACCAGGAATCATAGGAGGCTGTGAGCTCCAGAGGCTGTGAGCTGCAGCTTGTCCCCTCCTCCCCAGCCATTACCATTGCTGGTAACTCATAGGCTTTCTCTTCCAGAGACTGTCCATGTTTCATCACAGCCTGCTTGCAGTCACTGTTGCTCCCATCCCTGACCTTAACCATCGGTCCTCTCTGGTCAAACATGAGCTTCCTCAGGCCAACCCGCAGCTCTGTCTGGTCTCTCTCCATGGCACCACACATTTCAAAGTCCAATCCTTAAGAACTCCACATCCTGATAGCCTCTGCCCCAAGTATGGAAGTTATGGGATAAATTGTGCCTTTTTTAGGCACCCACAAAGCTGCTGAGGAACCATCCTGTCCTCAGGAGAGCCAGGGAGCCCCTTCCCTCTTCTCTTACTACTGCAAACTTAACTGCTTATGTCTCAGTTTGGCCTCAGCAGAGTGGGAAGGACTTTGCCTTCTCACCTCTGCTCAGTCCCAAGAGAGCCCACGCTCTTGCCTGGTAATACCCAGGCCCCCAAAATGCACCTCCAAGACGTGCACATGGGCAGAAGGGTGGGATTACCCCAGCAGCTGCTGGGCCACCCTTCCCGGGAGCCGAGGTGAGCATATGCCATATGTTTCTCCTCCTGTTCCTTGAAACACTCTGAATAGAGGGATTAAAAATTGTCCAGTGCAGGCTGAAGCAACAAAGCCACCAGCAGAGGCTGATATTCCAGCACAGGGGCTGTGACGGTGGCACAGGGCTGCGACCCCAGCGAGCAGGAACACAAAGAGGTTGCCCCAGGGCTGCAAACATCAGCATCAGCCTACAGCATCCGCTCTCCAAGAGGTACCACTGCATAGGAGCCTATCTGTCAAAGACAGCTCTGTCACTGCTCCGTTTTGGGCTGGCCCAGAGCCCAGGCTATTACCAAGCAGTGTGTACAAACCTGCAGGGACGCAGGTCCCTCCTCCAAGCACCGAAACGTAGATCAGGCCCAGACTTAGCCAGAGACTCTTCTTAGCACATGAGGTGGGCAAGGCCACAAAGGACTGACCTGGCTCTGCCTCGGTGCAGAGCTGGCCTTAGGGCTGCCAGAACCTGCACCTTTGCACACAGAAGTGGCTTCTGGCTGTGCTGCCCATGCCAACCGTGCCCAAAGTGCTGCTGCAATGCTGGGCTGCTTCGGAGATGGGGCACAGCGTCAAGTCTTACCCCAGACTGCCTCTCCTCGCCCATTTCCCCTCTTGAAGAACTCCAGAGACTGCAGACGAGTCACCGGCAAAAAAAAGGTTCAGCTCCATCGACATCAAAATCTTGACTTTTCTTGCATGTCATGCTTTTCCTGTCATTGCAATGAAATAAAAAGATCACCTAGAAAAAGAAGAGTCAGACACTTAGCTGGCTGGGCACAGAGCATTGGGATGCAACCAGCTGGCTAAAGAAAAGGCAGATGCAGGGAACATTGGGGAGAAATTATCCTATGGTGTATTTCCCAAAACTGGACAAAGCAAGAAAACTACAAAACCACTGAACTTAAAAACTCAAATCTTTCTTTCTTTTTTTCCCCCCTTCACTTAATCTGACAGATTTGAGGCCAAACATGGAAATTTTATTGAGTATTATTTTTTCCTGTTGAAGTGGTTCTGAGTTTCAGTGGAAACTGGCCTGGTTCTTGTGGAGAAAGAAAGAAAGAAAAAAATCCAAGGAAAACTAGTTAAATGCAGCCATTTTAAAGTGACTGCGGTATGCAACTGGGAAACTGAAACAATAGAAATGTTTTGCTGTAAACATGGTGAAAATAAGACTTTTATCCAAACATTTAAATTTATGCAAGGTAGAAATAAAGCAGAATCCGGGAATGAGCAAGACTCACACAAAATAAAACAAAATTAACAGCAAATGCCATGAAATTTTCAGCTGAGTTTTTTTTTATAGGGCCATCTTCTCTTTCCTGAGATTTCTGGTTATTTTATTACTGGTGTTACAGCATTTTCTGGAGCCTACTCACAGCAGACAGTGCATTCTTGTTATTAGTGCAAGAAAATAGCCTCAGTGTGAGTCTTTTTAGTTTCTAGTCTTATGGCTACATCTTAAACTCTCTTGCACTTAGAACAGGACCTGGCAGGTCTGCTTAGGCCCAAGCTTAAATTTAGGCACATGAGCAATGTTGTCCTGGGGTGTCTCACGTAGACTAGGGTGCCAGTGGTATAAAAACAACTTTCTAATTTCTATCATTCTAGCAACAAAATATCAACAACTTACTACTTTAAAAGGGATTTTATTCAAGGCATAAAGTGGAAGCCCGTTCTTCTCATCTACAGCAGGAAAGCACATTAATTACTCAGTAAAGCTGTAAACAAGATGCACATTGGCAGGGCTGCATCACCCTGGCAAGGATAATCGCTTTCAAGTTTAATCAAGGTAGAAGGAGGAACTTTGGAAGCATCACATCCATGGCACACTTCCCTACTTTGTCACATCACACTAAACACTTGATAAAAGCTCCCTTTGAAGAGAAGCCAAGTTCTTCCTTGCTATACTACGGTGATACTGTATTTGATTTGTTGAGCTGGATTTCTATGCAAAAAAAATTGTCAGAGGCGGAAAAAGGAGGAACATGCAGAAAGTGTTGCAGCTGGAAGAAAACAACAGAGATCAAGCAGTAATTAATTATTGGGTTTTGCTTCTTTATATTTTTTTTTTGGCAGTGGGACAGACTAATGTGTTGGTGAATCGTTAGCCCTACATCATTTCCATTCCATTTCATTATATTATGAGAAGGCCTGTCGCTTCTAGATATTTGGGTCTATATCATTAAATGTACAAGAATTGTTTGCCAAGTCACCAAAATCATGGAACTGCTGAACAGGTCGTGAGATTCAAAGAATCGTAGCAATAGTAACAACAGGCTGTTATTTGTCTCTCAGGCTCTGAGTCGTTAGCCTGCCAAACTAATTTTAATAGAAATTCACTTAAAGGAAAATAGAAGGTGAGACTTTCCCATGATTGCAACCAGAAGTGTAGTTTCCCAGGAAAGTGAATCTCTAATGGGCTGAGTTCATTTCCATCTGATGAATCCTGTTTGTCCTTTCAGAAGGCTAAAAAAAAAAAAAAGGGAAATATATTGAGTCCGACAGCCAAAAGCGTATCTCCCACACAAGGGGATTTGGGATGCACGTGTGCCTGTCAGGGCACATGAAGGGCAGGACCATTCCCCTTACTCCCCATCCAGCTGTACTGGCTCCTCCGCAGAGTTTGCACGGCCACGATTTGTGGCCTGAAACCGGGACTGTCACATTATGGGCTGCATACGGTCTCCCCGGGTGGCCCGTGGGGCCACGAGCCCTTTCACAGAATCACAGAATGTTTGAGGTTGGCAGGAACCTCTCGAGATCACCCAGCCCAAGCTCCTGCTCAGGCTGTCTCCCAGGCTGTGGAGACGGCCCCGCGGCCTTTCCCCCAGGCCCGTGGCCCTTCTCCAGCGTGGCTCCACGCAGCGTGAGCTCCATCCATACACATGAGGCTGCGCTGGGAACCGGCAGCGCCTGGCACGGGGCCTGCGCTCCCTGCTGTGGGACCAGGCCGTGGTGAGGAAGTGCTGGGAGCGCGACGGCGCTGCAGCTACGGGCTCCTTCCAGCTGTCCAGACCCAGAGGTCTCCACGCTTCCTGGGCTCCCGGTGCCCCTTGCATCAGCACAGCGTGAACATGGGCTCCTGGCCCCAGCAACATCATCTATCTCCCGCTTCTGCCAGCAGCTCCACCCTGGAGACCAACGGCTGCACAAACAGTCCCTGCCCGCCGCTTTGCGCGCTCTTTTCAACCTGCTTTAGTTCCTCCTGGGCAGGTGCTGTTTGCTCTCTCATCACAGCTCTTGGTTCAAGAAGTTGACTACAAAAGCCCGGGAGTTGTTGCTATTTATTCCCTGGCTTTGTTGAGATGACCAGGCGAGGAGGCAGACGGTTGGCTCTCCCACTTGCTTCGTCCTGGATGGGGACATCAAATATTTGCTTACAGAAATATTTGCAGCAGCTCTTCTGCAATTACCAGCATCAGCTGAAATGCTCTGCAAGGGCAGGGGAGTTCTGCTCTGTCTGGGCTCTCTCCTGAATTTGGCAAAGATGAACCAGAAACTCTCAGGCTTACGTGCTTTGCCATTGGCTCTATCTGATGGGCAACACATGAAAACGTCTGCTGGGCCTCCCATTTGTTTCCCTGGAGGAAGCACTGGGAGCTCACAAGAGCAGATTCCACAGTTCCCTGGTTCCCATTTCATATCACAGTTTGCAGCCCCTAGGGAACAGCTTCCAGTTCCCCTAGTACAAATCCAGCAAAGCCAACAGACTTGCTTTAGGCTGATACTAGTGCAACAAAACAGAGTTTAGCTCTCTGTAGACATTTAATCTGGGAAAGTTGAGGAAAGGGCTTCACTTTACAGAGTGAAGTCTGAGACAAGACCACCTCTGTATGAGCTAAACAAACGGTCGTATAGTTGGCATCAGTAACAGGTTCAGGGACCAAGACGGCCCCACAGTGATTACTATGGGATTATAATCCTGTGAATAGTAAAAGCTGGTCACACACCTCATCTGTGGCCTCAGTGAACTGAATCTAAGTTCTCCCTCTCTCAAGACATGCACCCATATAGGGGCCACAGCTCAAGAACAGATTAGGAACTTTGGAGACAAAAAGCTTCGTTGCTGATATGTGTAAAGTCCTTTGTGCTCCGAGAGACTCACAGCGTCTCCAGATGTGGCTGAGGCTGAGGAAGGTCAGCCTTCATCCACGCAAGGATCGCTGTTCATGGTGGTGATGAGTATTTGCAGTCACAGTCCTGCATGAGCTTGGTGAAAAGAAAAAACAAACACAACTCCCTGAAAATGGGGTATTTTTTGTAATAAGACTTGCACCCAGAAATCTACTACCTGAACTACCCTTCATTGCAGAGCAACATCAGGACAGCAGAGGACTGGTTAATTCAATCAGAAAAGCCTACAGTGCCCTGAGAAAGCTGAGAGATCCCGGTCAGTGCATTCAAGTAATAACAACCTTTTCTCCAGTTCTCGCTTCTGTTTCATCACTTCTCCTGAATGACTGACACCAGGCAAAGTTTTTAACTCTGTGCCATCAATCACTAATCTGAGCAACACCCCACGCAGTGTGTGACTTGGTGCTAAGCACCTTTTATTTTACATTCTTGCTGGGCAGAGTATACATTTGGCTTTACATACAGTGTAGATTCTTTTGTTTCTTTCTTTTTTTTCACCTCTTGTAAAGACTTTGCTATGTCACAATCTGTCAAACAACTCCCCGTGCCATGTTTTTACAAGAATCCTACTTGCTGATTGGTGCCAAACCCCCTTTTAAACAGTACTGGGTGAAGTATTGCCTTGCCTGGGCTCCGCTCTCGCATGCCATATTTAGACAAAAGCTAGGGAATTCCCTGGGCTAAATGAAGGCTTGAATGAGGCAGCTCTTTTCCCATCTCAGCTAAATGCATGTGTTGGTCTGAGCCAGGCCTTCTATCCAGTTTTTTAACCAATTCCATACTTTGATTTATCTACCAACAAAGCATAGGGGAAAAGAAAAGAAGGAAATGAAGCAAGTGATTCTGACCACAGAATTCAGCCCTGCTGGGTACATTCCCGAGGAGCCCAAACCCTAGGCAGCAGTAACACAAACACCCCAAGCCACACACTGAATGCACAGCAAGCAACGGGCAGATCCTGGCCCAACACAGCTTTGGTTGCTTTGGCCCAGCACCAACAACTGCATTACATAAAGTGACAACCTAAAAATGATTTTAAAAAGGATTTTGATGAAGCTCCTGGAAACGCTATATGATCTTCTTAGCCACATGAGCCATGGGGCATTCGATTTCTCCAGAGCAAAGGAAACTGCTCCCAGCCTACGGACACATGGAGCATGATGTGTTCGGAGCCACGAGCATCCAGAGCTGGGAGCTGTTGCTGGGAGCTGTGCACGTCACCCTGCACATTCACCCATTGAACCCGGCCAGCGCTGAAGCGCGAGGGCTCTTTCCTGACGCTGCAGAAGTCAATGAGGCTGCAGATCATTCTGGAGCTGCAATCGGAAGGCCACATTCCAGAGAGCTGTGCTAATCACTTTCAACCAGCCCTTCACCATCACTCTTTAATGTGTAAACTCTTTGCCATCCTTTTGTCCAGAGTGTGTGGCCGCCCTCCACCCCTCTAAATTTTCTATCATGGTTTTTCTCCCTGCTGCCAAGTCCCCTGGGAAAAAACGCTGGCCCCACAGGACCTAAACAGATTCCTTCTATCCAGTAAATTTGTTGGAAAAGCTTCAGATAAAGGCCAGTCTTCTTCCCTTCCCCACCCCCGCCACCAACATTTGCCCAAATATTCATTATTTCTGCCTGAAGAACCTTTTTAGGAGAAAATCCATGTCCTGAAATGGAGGCTTACAGAATTGCCAAGCACAGTATGTGTATCTTCTGAAGCACAGGATGAAATATGCTGACAAAGAAGGCAGAATTTGCATTAGATTTCTGTTAAAATATACCTATTTAAATCCACTATATGGATTTATATCATCTCTATATGCTGGTAACAGTGATTGTCAACTGCTGCAGACAAGATGAGGAGAGACACCAGACTTTTAACTGCTGTCATTTAATTCCATTCAGGGTTTCTGGAGATGACATAGTAATTGAGACATCACTCAAGCCTCGACTAGCCAAGTGCTCCTGCTGCTATTGCCACTGCTGGGAGCGCTGCAGAGACAGCGACGGTGCAAAGAAACGACACAGACAGAGCCCCGGTGTTACAAAATGCACCCTTAGGATCATATGTTCAAATGCACTCAGTTCCTATTTAGGAACCTAAGTGTAGCTGGCAGGATTTCAGAAGTGCTAGGCATCTATCAGCTCCTACTGAGAACATGCCGAGCTCTTCTTGAAATTGCTAGAGAAAACAAAACAATTCAAAGATAAGAGGCAGCTTGAGGCTTACAATTAACATCATTGTATGGGTCTGCATGGCAGTCCAGCAAGAGTAGCTCCTTTCACAGAACATGTTGATCTAAATTCACATCTCAAAGCATGGGGCCAGGTCTACTGGCAGTCACT